>PVIU01031195.1:0-15150 GCA_004026605.1 Ondatra zibethicus
AAGAAAAAAGACTGCCAAACCTTGCCAAGATAGGGAAGATGGTTTTGAAAATTTTTCTGACTTTGAAAATGGTCTGTCAGTTATTCTAAGCCTTGGCCAACATCGGTTGCTCCAATGTTGCAAATGAGACTTTGGGTGGTTGTCCAGGTAGCCAGTTGTCTCTGTCATTTTTTGCACATTTTGGAAGTACTTGATTGTACTTCCTGTTTACTCAAGTAATATTATTTTCTGTCTCAGGCCTTCGATGGGGTTGAAGACTAGATACGCATAGTTACTTTCCTCTCATGACTTGCCCAAGCTATCTCGAATACAAGACTTAGACTCCTTAGGATAGGATAATTATTAAAACATTCAGCATATGTTTCTTACTTGATATTGTTTATGCTGGCTGTAATTCTAATTTATGTACTTGATATTTGTTCTTATTGTATATAGTTTTATATTAGGCTTAGAACTCTCTTCTTTAGACAAAAGGAAGAGGTGCTGTGTGAACTCCTTCAGCCGATAGCCTTTAAGATACCAGCCCACTTATGCTTGGTCTCTTATACAAAAGGGCAGCCATAAAGCTTGCATGCTTTCTCTTGGCTCCTAGGTTCAGTTCCTGTTCCCCTTCCATGCAGAGGACTGTGATCTGTAAGTCTACCCCTAAAACAAAGAATCCTTTATTATACTCAGTTCTGAACTAGTGTGGGACTACTTTATAGCATCCATCTATATTACCCTAGGTTCCTGGCCTATCTAGTTCCAGGTTCTTGGTCACTCAAGCATTGTATGTGTATGGGATCCATCTCATGTAGTGAGTTTTAACTCAAGTCAGATACTGGTTGTTTACTGCCGCAAGCATTGTGTCATCATTGCTTTAGCATATCGTGCAGATGGAACACCATTGTATATCAAAGGGTTTTGTGGCTGAGTTGATGTTAATATTTCTTCTGTGATTATGTGCAGAGCACCTTCCTGTACCAAAGACACTAACAAGAAGGAGTGAAATCCCTACATAAGCACAATACTATTTCTCCATGTTCAATGGGTTTTGTAGGTGTTATCTGTAGTAATATGACCTTGCTGTCAGTTTGTGGAGGGCAACCTATAGTCTTGGCAACAACCTGGGATGTTTGGGGTTTCCCATGGGATCTCTTTGTCCAAAAACTCAATTATAGGTAACTTATTCTCTGTACCAGAAGCTTCATTTGATGAACAACGAATGTTCAGTTGGAGCTCTGCCTGTCCTATTATTTGTGAATTTTATTTAGCTTTACTTCATATATGTATATATTAGGAAGCTTCTACAGTATTAGGTTTCCATACTAACCCTCAAATGGTTCAAGTGGCCCTTATTTTTAGCTGTCTCTCCCTGTATTTCTTCCCTTATATTTCTCCATCCTTTCCTAATCTGATCCTTCCATTCTATTTTACCAGCCATCCATAACTATCTGTTCTATTTCCCTTTCTTATTTATTCATGTGTCCCAGACCCCTGTCCACCTCTTGCTTTATATCTAACCTCTGTAGTTCTATGGCTTGTAGCTTAGTTATCATTGACTTAACAATGAATATATGCATGTAATAGAATACATACCTTAATTGTCTTTCTGGGACTGGATTAGTTCATGAAGGATGATTGTTTTATGTACTACCCATTTACCTGTGAATATCATAATTTAGTCTTTTAAACTATCGAGTAGTAGTCTATTGTGTGCACATACCACATTTCTTTATCTATTCTTCTATTGAGCAGCATCTTGGATTCCATTTTCTTGCTGTTAGTAATAGTGCAGCCGTAAGCTTGCTGAGCAAGTGTTTCTGTGCTAGGATGAAGCATCCTTTGGGTGTATGCCCAAAAGTTTTATAGTTGTATCTTGAGGTAGATAGATGCCAGATTTCTAAGGAACTGCCCCACTGATTTCCAGAGTGGTTGTACAAGTTTACATTCCTACCAGCAGTTGATGAGTGCTTCCCTTGCACCACATTCTTGTTGCATGAGATGACATTTGTTTTATTTATCTTATGCATTCTGACTGTGTTGGGAGCCCTGTGGCCTAGTATTGGATCAGCATATGTATGCTTATCCAACAGGTATCCATGAGGCAAGACCCATGCAGATAGGTCTCTCACCTGACAAGGACCAGTAGACCTCGGGTCATCACAGGATACTGTTGAGACCACATGCCCTGCGTACTTTCTTCTCTCTCATAATATTCATCATTCTCTCTGCAAATTTTGAATTTTACTTTGTCATTCAAGCATAGGACAGATGCAATAATTCCTGGGAAACCCATTCTTTTCTCCAATATTTCCTCCAGAATTCTTTGGGAACCAATGCTTCTCAGGTTTCTTATAGAGAGGCTTAGGTGTGCAGGACATTTTTGGCATGACAAGGGAGCAGTTAGAGAAAGACAAGCTAACTGTATGCAGGCAGATTATGACAAATAACCCCTATTACTGTAAATATGTTTTGCTAAGTTTTGAATGATATTGTTGTTCTTGAGAATGTGTGCCTATGTTTATCACCTTTTAGCTTTCTGAAGATAGCATGTATCTGGTTCAATTTTTAGTCAAGCCAGCAAAATGCTGAACATTGTTTTTGGTTTAAAAGTTGGTTTGATGTGAAAAATGGGAAAAACATTTGTGACCTAATTGTTTTTACCAGAGGTTAATGTTGGATGGTGGGAAAACATGCTTATTTTTGAAGTATAAATAAAGATGACTCAAATTATTCAGGCCTGGCCACTTCTGTGAAACTCAGCTGGTAGATGAACAATTATTTTCTTCAGTCAAAGTCCTTTTGCTGTCTCAGAACCTGAATCCATGCTGCAGCAGGACCATGGCATGAGTGGTTAATATAAAATCTCAAAGATGTTTTGCTTACTTGCATTTCTCTGATGACTAGGGATGATGAACTTTACCTTATGTTTTCTTATTCATTTGTGTTTCCTCTTTTGAGGACTCTGTTTATATCTGCACTTCATTTTAATTGGATTACTATTTCCTTGATGTCTACTTTTTAAACTATTTTTATATTTTGGATATCAGTCCTCTGTTGGATCTTTAGTAAAAAAATCTTTTATCACTCTATAGACTTCTTTGTCTGAATGACAGTGTCCTTTGCCTTCAGAAGCTCTTCAGTTTCATGATGTTTCATATATTAATTGTTGATTTTAGTGACCGTAATAATGTTCTTCTCACAATGTCTTTTCCTTGCCAATGCATTCAAGTTATTTACTACTTTCTGTTATATCAGGTTTAGTGTATCTTGTTATACATTGTGGTCTTTGCTCTATTTGGAGTTGAGGTATATGCTGGGTGATAAGTAAGAATCTATTCAAATTCTTCTATATGTGGTCATATAGTTTGACTGGAACCATATATTGATGATATATTTTTCCAGTGTGTATTTCTGAACTCTTTATCAAAAATCAAGTGTCTGTAAATGTGTGAATTTATGTCTGAGTCTTCAGTTCAGTTTTCATTGATCACCATGCATTTTTTGTGCCAATACCATGCTTTTTTTTGAAAAATGACAATAGCTCTGTAGTACAAGTGTGTGTGTGTGTGTTTTCTCATGAAACTGAAAATAATTTTTCAGGATCTGTGAAGAAATGTGATGCAATTTTTGTTGGGATTTCATTGAATCTATAGATTGCTTTTGGTCTGATCACCATTTTATTATATTAATCAGACCAATTTGTAAGTATGATAGATCTTTTCATCTTCTGATATATTCTTCAATTTCTTACTTCAGTGTGTTAAAGTTTTTTTAATACAAATCTTTCACTTGCTTGATTAGAGTTACCCCAGGATATTTCATATAATTTTAGTTTAATGTGAAAGATGTTGTTTGCCTGATTTCTCACTCAGATGGTTTGTGAGTTTCATATAGGAAAACTATTGATATTTTCGTGAGTTAATCTTGTTTTTGGTGACTTTGTTGAAAATTTTTATCAGTTGTATGAATGAGGAATACTCCAGTGTAGGAAGAAGGCTGCTTGTACGTTCCGGAGGCCCAGAACCGAAATAATCACACAGCAACCATATTATTTAAATCACTGCTTGGCTCATTAGCTATAGCTTCTTATTGGCTAACTCCCACATCTTAATTTAACCCATTTCTATTAGTCTGTATGTCACCATGAGGTTGTGGCCTACTAGCAAAGTTTCAGCACATCTATCTCCAGCAGCAGATCCATGGCATCCCTCCAACTCTGCCTTCTTCCTCACAGCCTTCCGTTTAGTTTTCTCTGCCTAACTCTGTTCCCCTACAGCTCTACAGTTCCCCAAAGAAGTTCCTTTATTAACCAATGAAATCAACACATAAACAGAAGGACCTCCTACACCACTCCAGTGAAATTTTTAAGGATTAGTTATGTATATTATCATATCATCTGCAAATAAAGAGATTTTGCATTCATTATATGCAATTTGTATCCTCTTGGTCTCTTTCAGTTTTCTTAGTGGTCTAGCTAAGATTTTAGAAGCTATATAGAATAAGTATGGAGATAATTGACAACCTTGTCACATTTTTTATTTTAGTGGAATTGCTTGATTTTCTCTCCATTTAAGTGGATGCTGTTTGTGGTCTTGCTATACATGCTCTTTATTATGTTGAAATATATTCTTTGTATTCATAATCTCTCCAGAACTTTTATCATGAAGAGGTCTTGCATATTGTCAAAGACCATTCTGTATCTAATAAAAGATGGTGATGTGGTTTTTAATCTTTTAGCCTGTGTATATGATGGTTTATATGTATCAACTTATATATGTTGAAGAATTCCTACAACTCAGAAATGAGGCCTTCTTCATCATGGTGGATGATCATGTTGATGTATTCTTGGATTTGGTTTCTATGTATTTATTGCGAATTTTTGAATCTTTGTTCCCAGGTGAACTTAGTCTTTATTTTACTTCTTTGTTGGGTCTTTATATGGTTTAGGTGTCAGGTAAGTGTGACCTCATAAACCAAGCTAGGCAAGCTCCTTTTGTTTCTATTCTGTGGATTACATTGAGAAGTATTGGGTTTAACTCTTCATTGAATGTCAGCTAAAATTCTGCACTGAAACAATCTTGTCCTGCTTTCTTTTTTCTCCCTGGCAACTTCAATGACTACTTCTATTTCTTTAGGGGTTATAGGTTTGCTTAAATTACTTTTCTAGGCATTGTTGAACTTAGTTAAGCATTATGTATGGAGAAAATTATCCATTTATTTAAATTTTCCAGTTTGGTGGAGTACATATTTTTAAAGTATATCCTTTTGTTTCTTTGGATTTCCACAGTGTCTATTGTTAGCCCCACTCCCACCTCAGTTTCATCTTTAATTGTGTTAATTTCTCTGCCTTTCAGTTAATTTGGATAAACATTTGTCAAACTAATTGATTTTCTCAAATCAGCAATCTTTGTTTCATTGTATTTTTTGTGTTTTGTTTTTTGTTTGTTCCTAATGTATTGATTTCACCCGAGTTTGATTATTTCTTGACATTTAGTCCTTTTAGGTTTGTTTCCTTCCTTTTGCTCAAGAATTGTCATGTGTGCTGTTAAGTTACCAGTAGAGATCTCTCGAATGACTTTTATATAGGCATTTAGTGCTATGAACTTGAATATTATTGTGTTCACCTTTATTGCACACCATAAGTTTTGTTATGTTGGGTATTCATTTTGCTCATCTAGAAAGTCTTTAATTTATTTCTTAATTCTGTCCTGATACAATTTTTAATCAGTAGTGAATTATTCAGTTTCTATGAATTGATAACTTCTTTGTTGTTTCTGCCTTTGTTCATATCCAATTTTATTACTTTGTGATCAGATAGGTATTATTATATTGTTCTTGTATCTGTTGATCATTGCTTTGTACCCAA
The DNA here is from genome assembly GCA_004026605.1 of Ondatra zibethicus. NCBI lineage: Eukaryota > Metazoa > Chordata > Mammalia > Rodentia > Cricetidae > Ondatra > Ondatra zibethicus. Next base: position 5,852 of record PVIU01031195.1, read on the forward strand.
ATCCCCAATATCAGGGTTGCATCTTTTTGACTTACTGGCCAAAGAGGTCTCATAGATTTTTTTCTCAAGCATTACAGATTATCACCAAAGTTATTAGTTCCCCTTTACAACCTGATGGTAATTTTCTATTGCTGAAGATATCACTTATGAACATGGAGAAACAGGTTTGGTGCTCAATTAGTTGCTTTATCACTGCTGTCTAGTGTACAAAGTGTTAGAAGTTACTACTCAGGTTCTGGAAGAGAAAAGCAATCGCCAAACAGCTGTGAGCCTTGCAAGCTAAAAGAGATACCTGTATATAATATATAGATACATATGGATATAGTAGTTGCAACGATTACATGAACATGTTATGGGAATAACCAGCCCCTTTGTAGTTGGTTAAAGGCCTGCTTCTTGAGGTGGAACCAATATCTGACACTGTTAATTAGACAAAGAAGGTCACGGACCTCAGATGAACAGCTACTACTATTATTCTGTTAAGGGAATTTAGGAACAAAACAATTCCTAATGACATATTGTAATACCCATAGATATGTGCCTCTCTCAGTCATTTTCAGAGAAACTTATTCTTGCAGTAGATTTTAACTAACATGAAGTCACACAAACTGGAAAGTGTGAAGAGAGTGAAAGAATTTGGAGTATTCACCTCTAAGCAGAATAGCTTTCTTTATCCAACTCCTCACTTTAAAGGTTAAGATTTTGTGTAGAAAAGGAGACAGAATGATTTAAGACCCGAGGTGATGGGTAACTCCAAGAAAATGGCATTTTCTAGATACAGCATGTCTGCTGAACATATGAACTTGCAGAGACTATAAAGGCATGCACATGACCTGAACATGTTCAAGCCAGAAAGAATCACAGCACAGATAACTAGAAGTGGGCACAAAGTCCCACCTCAAACCAAAAAGTTATTTGTAATTGGTAACTTTTATGAGAGCGGGGAAAAAAACCAGATTTCTTCAATTGAGTGTCACTGGTATATCTATCACACTTCAAGTCTGGCCACATACTCAGGAGTAGTTAGGCAACACAAAACAGACTTGTATGTGTGTGTGTGCTTCTTTTAAGTGAGAGAAAGAATGTGAAGGTTTCTGGATAGGGGGGTGGAAGAGATCTAAAAGTTGGGGAAGAATATGATCAAATTAAACTGTATAAAATTTTAACTGCAAAGGGAGTGTATATTGTTGGTAGGAATACAAAATTGTGCAGCCACTTGCAGTGTGTCCTGGCAGCTTCTTGAAAACCTATACTTACCAAATAATTTCATCTCATTCCTGTATATTTGGTCCAGGGAACATTAATATTTAAACTTTCCCAGATACTTTTACAAAAATGTTTATTGCATTTATGTTCTTCTTTGTAAAATGAAACAAAATATGGAAATAATTCAAATGAACCACAGTGAGTGATAAATTTTGTCTGTTCATGCAGTGGGATATTGCTAGCAATAATAATGAAAAAATGTGTATATGTTGGGAAGTCTGAGGTACCGTGAATGAAACTAGTTTCAGAAAGGTTTATTCTACTTCTATCTTTCAAATACAACAAGAGATAGAAAAAACGCTGCAGTTGAAGATGTTTAAGCAATTGCTGACAGAAGTATTAATTTGCAGCGCACAGGAGGAAGCTGTTGTAAAAGAGTGGCTTCTCATCAGGCTACGCTTTGCTGTACTGCTGAGCATGAGATCTCACAGAAATAATGAAGTTTGTTGGACTACACATAAAAAGCTTGTAACAATTCTAGAAACAAAGCATGCCTATATTGACTAAAGGATATTGTGGTGGTTGGAATTAAAATAACATCCAGAGACTCATAGGGAGTGACTATTAGGAGGTTTGACTTTTACAGAGTAGGTATGACTTTGTTAGAAGAGGAGTGTCTCTGGATATGGGCTTTGAGGTCTCAGATGCTCAAACAAGTCCCAGAGTTTTACTTCTTCCTGCTGCCTGGATCCAGATGTAGAGCTCTCATTTATTTCTCCAGCACCATGTCTGGCTATGGGCCAGCATGTTTCCCACCATGACTATGGACTAGATCTGTGAACTTTAAACCAGCCCCAATTAGATTCTTTTATTTATAAGAGTTGCCATGGTCATAATATATCTTCACTGTAATTGAGACTGTAATAAAGACAGTAGCTGGTATCAGGAGTGGAGTATTGTTATGCTAGCCCTGACCATGTTTTTGTTTGAAGGATGTGGACTTCGAGACTTTAGATTAGAAAAGCAATTGAATACTGTAAGTGGGGCTTAATGGGCCACCCTGCTAAGAATGTGGATGAGAGTGGTGGTGTGGACTGTAGAAGCCTAGTTCAAGATGTTTCAGAGGAGAACAATATTAATATGTCATCTAGAGATTGTTTTGTGATAGTTTGATGAAGAATGTGACTGTCTTCTGCCCTTGTCTAAAAAATCTGCATGAGGCTAAATTGGAGAGTTATAGATTAACACCTTTGGCAGCGGACATTTCCAAACAACCTAGCACTGACTGTTGTGTAGCTATTGGTATCCCAACTAATGCAGACCTATCATGAAAAGGAGCATGCTAGCAATGAGAAATACACAATGTTTAATTGGAGGAGAAAAGGAGCACAAGGAAGTACAAGCAGATTGAAGAAAAACCTGATGCTAAGTGAAATAATGCCCTGGTGACCTCAGAGCAAGACCCCACAAAACAAAACTTCCAACTTATGAAAAGAAATTAAAGAAAAGCTTAGGGGTAGGCCTGGTAGCAAATACCTTTAATTTCAGCACTCTGAATGCAGAGGCTGGCTAATTTCTGGAGTTCAAAGCCATCCTGGTCTACAGAGCAAGTTTCAGGATAGTCAAGCTCAGACAATGAAAGAAACTATCCAAAACATTTAATCTTTTGAAAATGTATTTGAACAAGTGGGCCATGTTCCAGCCCGAGCAAGCAGCAGAACTTGGCAGCTTTGACCATATCATTTTGGCTTTAAAGTCAAGGACATAAGAAAAGTTATGAAATCTCCATTCATAACTAAGGACAGCCACTGAAGCCAGTCATATGTCAGACATTTCCCTGTATTTGTGTGAAGCCTATTGTGGGATGCTGTAGAGGTGAATCCTGGTTTGTGTTGGAGACACCAAGATGCTGGAGATGCCAGAGCCCTGGGATACCTGCCAAGGAAAGTGCTAACAGGGACTGGAATCAACCCAAGAGAAAGAAACGTGTTGCAGTCAACAAAGTTGGAGGAGTTGGGGATCTGAAGAGTGTGTTGATATCAGACATGGAGAGGCAGAGGTTTTAGGTCTTGCTTTTGTTCAGTATTTCCTCACTATGCTCCCTTTCCACCCAATGGAATGGTAATGTCTATCCTGTGCTACTATATGTTAGAAGTATGTAACCTGATTTTTTTTATTTTATAAATTAAAATTAAGGGTTTAAAATTAAGAGATTTCATGAGTCTAAAAAGAGACTTTGAACTTTGGATGTTTAAACAGAGCTGATACTGTGATAGACTATGGTGACTTCAGGAGTTTAAATTGGACTAAATACCTTTTCCATTATGGTTATTTACTGTCCATGGGGGCCAGGGAGTAGAATGTGTTGGTGTGAGTGAAAATGGTCTCCAAAGGCTCATAGAGAGTGGTGCCTTCAGGAGGGATGGCTTTCTTGGAGAAGGTGTGGTTTTGTAGGAAGAAGTATGCCATTGGAGTTGACTTTTAGGTCTTATATGCTCAAGCTGAGCCCAATGTCTCATTTTCTTGCTGCTGCTGTAGACTCAGATGTAGAACTCTCAGTTACCTTTTGAGCACCATGTCTGCTTTCATGTTACCATGTTTCCTGCCATGATGAGAATGGATGGATTTGAAACATATTATACTGGGTGAGGCTACTCAGATCCAGAAAAACAAAATCTGCATAACCTCTCTTATTTGTAGATCTTAGCTCTGAATTTCTACATGTGATTAAATTCCATGGTGTGACTATATAAATCAGGAAAGTAAAACAAGACCAGGAAAGAGAGGAAAGAGAGGAGAAGGAGCTCTACAGAGGGCAATAGTAGGCAGGACACAGTGCTGTGATGAGCAAAAAGGGTAAAATAGGGGAGAGAACTCAACTGGATGGGAAGAGGGAGGGCAGGACAGAAGGACAGGGAGACAGGAGAGGGAGGGCAGGACAGAAGGACAGGGAGAGAGTAGCATTAAAAGCAATGTGGTTATTTGAAATTGTCAAAGAATAACATTTTACACTTATTTAAAACTTCATGTATAGTATATGTTCATGTACACACACACACACACTCACACACACACACACACTTGGCATGATAATATTCTTTGTGAGAACCATAGATAACACACAAATATCCAGTACCAGACATGGGATCCTCTTTTAGAGTTGTTAATCATGACTATCATAGACCTCAAAATAATAGAGGTTATTGCCATTGCCATTTTTTATTGCTTTTTTCCCTGAATTTGAAAGTGAGACCTATTTCTACAGATTTATGCAATTTTATATTTTTTGCCTTATTATTATTTAGACTTATTCTGCTTTAGTGTATTTTTAAAAATGTGAATTATCTAGATGAATACAGAGATCATGTAGTTATCAAAAACAAAGATATAAAAAGTTAAAAATTGGGTTATCAAGTTGTCATGAGACAACACAATTAATTTATATTCTTCTAAACATCAATAACCTCTTATTGAGTGAGGAATTAATGCTCATTTATCAGGGACTTTGCACAAGAGGTATAAATATAACAGGAAGAACACCAGGCTAATACGTAAGCTAAGGTTTCTAGAAATTAATGGGAGAAGCAATATTTATTTTATTTTCAGAGATTGGGTCACATCAACTGATTTTCCATTCTCATCAATTCAAGCATAAAAGAATAAATTAAATATTGTCCCTCACAAGTTGATTAAACATAGCAGAGCAAAATTTTCATAATGAATGTAAATACAGATACTTATGTTTGCTGACAATCTCTCCCTGAAATCTCACCAATTATGTATATGTGTATATGTTTGTGTGTATGTGTGTGCTTCTCTCTCTCTCTCTTTTTCTCTCTCTCTCCCTCCCTCCCTCTCTCCTTCACTCCCCCTCTCCCCCCCTGTGTGTGTGTGTGCATGTGTTCTTACCACAGTGTGAATGTTGCTGTCATGGACAACTTTTGGGACTCTGTTCTTCATTTCCAATTATGTGGATTTTTGAGTTTGAATTTAGGTCTTCAGCAAGTTTGGTGGCAAGTGCCTATTCCAACTGAATTACCTCTGTGGCCATCTTGTTTTTTACTACATTTATTTGTTCATTTTGAAAATTGATTCTTAAAAAAAAGAGGAATAAATCTAACTTCTTATTGTATATACTATCTGAAATAAAAACCTGAGATATTTTTCCTCAGCAAGATAGAAATAAGCAAAAACAATAATGATGATGATATTGCAAATAAATTGCTACATTAGTTCATAATTACTACAATTGTAACATAACATTTTATAATCATATTGTTGCAGATAAATGAAATTTTAGTTGAATATTATATTTTAATATCTAGTGTAACTGCAAATAAATGGAAGCTAATGCCTCCTCAAATAAGTTCGTTGGTGCTCTAATAATAATACCAAAACACAATAAACTACTCCAGTATTAAAATGTAACTAATATGTAGTATTATCACTTAATGTCTGAATGTATAGCTGCACCTACTTTTATGACCTACCTAACTACCTACACATACACACATACATACATACATATGTACATATATACATAAAATAAAATCCAGAGTGCCTACTCTTTTAAATATTAAGGATACAGAGAAAATTCAAACTATTTGTGACATTATGCAAATAGACATTGCTAGCATAAGAATTGGGAATATCCTGGGGCTTCAACTTAGATAAAGAGCTATGGGCACCTGGGGAATGCTGAGAGTAAGAGAATTGGTCTTTCCCAGGTAGCAGCCCCTGCTCCAGTGGTCATTCAACACTAACTGGTCAGCTCTCACATCATATACAAACAGGTAACACTATATGTAAAAGTAACTTTAAAGGCTAAAGAATAAAAACATAAAAAAGTGAACAATAAAATTCAGAAATTCTTGTATTCAATGTTAAAAGACAAAATACATTCAGAAAACAAAATTATCATGACTATATACAGATAATTATTTCTCAAAATATATGACATGGCCTACTATATCTAGGCTGAACAAAGTATCCACCCAAAGAGAAAAGTACAAACAGTAGGGAAAAATCCTGGTGCCACTGCCAGTGGCCCCGCAGTCTGCCCCAGCCATACAACTGTCACCAACATTCAGGGGGACTAGTTTGGACCTATGCTGTTTCCTTCCCTGCCTGGCTGGAGTTGGTGAGCTACCATTAGCTTAGGTAAACTTTCTCAGTGGGTGTCCCCATCATGGTCTTGACCTCTTTTCTCATATTCTTATTCCTCTCACTCTTCAAATGGACTTTGGGAGCTCAGCCCAGTGCTCCACTGTGGGTCTCTACCTCTGTTTCCATCAGGTGCTGGATAACGTTTCTATGGTGACATTTAAGATAGTATTCAATCTGACCAGAAATTTGCTTGCAAATGAATGAAACTAGAGAAAAAAGCATGCTGAGTGAGGTATCCCACAAAGATGAACATGGCATAACTCACTTATCAGTGCATACTAGCTGGAGAAAAAAGGACACTGAGCTACAGTTCATGATCCTAGAGAAGTTAAGTAACAAGGTGAACCCTAAGAAAAACATACATAAGTCCACCTGGAAAGGGAAATAGACAAGATAGTTTGACAAAATTGGGGGAATGGGAGTTGGGGGAAAAGAGATGGTGGAAGGGGAAAAGGTGGGGAGAAGGGGAGGGAGGAGGAGAACTTGAGGAAATGAGATAGTCGAGATGGAGGAAGGACAGAGATGAGAGCAAGGAAAGAGATATTTTCATTGAGGTAGCCACTTTGAGACTATCAAGACCTGACTCTAGAGAAATTCCCAGGAATCCACAAGGATGATCCCAGCTAAGACCCTAAGCAATAAAGCAGAGGATGCCTAAACTGGGTGGCATATTTTTAATTGGGCTAAATTTCATGAGCATTGAAGGTATCTCTCCAATCAAGCAAATAAGTGAAAACATACAGTGTGGTTCTGACTTCTCAATTTCACCACAGGCCAAAAATCTTAAAGTTTTCTTACTGAGAGAATGTAGTAACAGCCAACATCCAATTTACAGTTTTCGTATTGGTTGGTTATCTTCTCTTTCACACTCCTTTTTTCATTATATATATTTTCTGAAAATAAAATTTACACTCCAAATCAAAAGCAAGAGAAGGTGCATTATTCAAAGCATATACTCAGAGTATCATGAAAGTTGGCTAAAGAATATTGTATCTCAGTTCCTTGTCATGTGCTAAGGATTTCCATGCTATAGCCACTCTTAAGCAGGTGCTAGATAGATACAGTGATCTAGGTGATAAGTTGGACAGAAATGCGTTCTTACAGTATGACTCTGAAGCAACCCCACTCGTTAGCCTCCTGCTCTTCTTTTTTTTAATTTCTGCAAAACTAAAATGTTTCCACTGAAGGTAACTGTTGCGCATAATTCACCCTTCACTTTGGGTAGATGATAAAGCTTATCATTCAATCATTAATGAACACAAACAATAATTAAGCTTAAACAATGGCATCTATCTAATACCTGTTTGAGAGTGACTATACCCTAGAAATCCTTAGGCACTGACAACTTTAAGATTGCCATTCTTACAAACTTACCTTCTTCTTATGGAAGAGAATTTTAATTACTCAAACATTAAAGCTTTAATCTAAATGACCTGAGAATTTTGGATAAAAGCAATCTTTTTATATACCCATTGACTTAAAAATGTTTTTAATAAGTTTAATTGTACTGAGAAAAAGGGAGTTGTGGTTAGAAAGACTCACTCCTTGTAGAGCAATGCTAATTTTTGTATTCAAAATGTTATCCATACATGTGTTGGATATAAGTATTTTTATAGCCTATACAGGAAAAGATAACTGCCTCAGAAGAAAAATAACAATAGCAACTTTAGATGTCTATTGTCCAAACTGCATCTTGCCTCTGAGTCAATCTACATGCTCTGTGGGATTTCTAATTATCTTTATACTAGTAGTTGAGTTATTTCTCTAAAATTGCCACTCAATTACCTTTCTCTCCATCTGATATATACATACACATGCACATATATATGTATAAATACACACATACTTTAATGTACTTATCCATTATACTTATATTTATACATTTATACATATAATATACTTTAAAGTATAATATAACATATTTTAATGATTTTTAGGAGTAAATTGAACGCTCTTTACCTTGGATGCAAGTCTTCCATATGGACAATACTGTTCCTCTCCTATCCACCTGCCCTCAACAGTTCTCAGAACCACAACTCATGTGCATCTAGCCTTTGCATAAGCTGTTATCCTGAGTAATGGTCCCCTTTCCATTCCTCTCCATTACACACAGCCTCCATTGCCCATTTTATCTTCATGGAATGACTGTCTCGTGAGAAGTCATCTGTAAATCTTTGATCTGGCTTGAGTAAATGTTCTCTAAATTCTTTCAACATAGCCAACATTTGAAGATTTATTATGATAAACTGTTATTAACTGAGAAATTCATACATGTTTTGAACACAATCACCTTTACTCCCACAATACTTCCCAAATTAATCCCCACTTTATTTTCCATTTTGCATCCAATGCTGTGGTCCTTTCTCTTCCTTCATGACCAAATTTGTTATGTAATGTTCTTTAGGGTGTGGCCTATCCATCATGCAGTGTGTTCAAATTATCAAGGCATATTTAGGTGCTATCTCTCTCTCTCTCTCTCTCACTCTCTCTCTCATACACACACACACACACACACACACATTTGAAAACTGAGCCTTTCTCTCCCTGTAGGTAACAATTGCCAATAGTTTCCTGGCTATGGCAGAACTTTGTACTCAACTCCTCTCACCATGTTGGGATATGATGATGTTGATGTGATATGGTTTGGTTTTGGATTTTCTGAGACAGGATTTTTATGTAGCTTTGGCACCTTTCCTGAAACTCGGTTTGTAGGCAAGGGTGGTCTTGAGCACACAGAGTTCTACCTGTTTCTAACTCCTGAATGCTGGGATTAAAGATGTGTGCAACCACTGACCAATGAATTGTACAAATCTTATGCATGGTCTCACAGCCGCTTGAGTTCATAAATGCTGCTGCTCCAATGTGCCCAGAGGACACTGTTTCCTTGTCCTTATTCATAACATCTGGTCTCTACACTCTTCTGCCTC
>PVIU01031196.1:0-15165 GCA_004026605.1 Ondatra zibethicus
TTAGACCAGGATGTCGAAGGCCCAGATGTGAGGTGATTGGGTCAGTGTGTCAAAACAATACTGCAGCAGGCTCAGGGCAGTGCTGAATTCCAATCCTGTCTAGTTCAAGACACAGCCGTAGGAACCTACGAGCACTTGGACAAGCTGAAGAGCACTTAGCGGAAGGTTTCAACTGTCTAGTCCAGATGGTACCAAGTCAAACAGGCGTTGTCTTAATCTTTTGCCTGGTCCTACAACAGAGCATACCGAGACCAGATCATTTATAAGGGATAGAGATTTATTTGGCTCATAGTTGTAGAGGCGGAGAAGTCCAAGTGTGGGAAACCACGTCTGGTGAGGGTCTCGTGGTGAGAAAAGCGGGAGGGCACGTGTGTGCCTGCCACAGAGACGACACACAAGGCGGCAGCCTCACTTTAGAGAAGCCCACTCCTGTGGCAACCCCTTGAGAAGGGATCTCGTGAGGGATCTGTCCCCCTAAGTGAAAAACCTCTCTTTGAGGCCCACTTCCTAACACTGAACATTCGTGAAACACAGTCGAGCCACAGCAGGCTTCCTTATTACAGGGCTTCTCAGAGGTGGCCATGTGACAGAGCCCAAGCCCAAGGCCCCCTGGCCCTCTTATAACTGTGACAGTCTACTGCTACCTACCGCCGGAAGCAAGACCCTGATGGCTGCCTGTGTTTTCATGGTATTTCCTACCTCTCCTACTCCTTCTCGGCCCATCAGCCATACTGATTTTTCTAAGAGCATTTGAGGGTCAAGTCTAGACAGGCAAATCCACATACAGTAAATCAGACAGGGAGTTGTCAATGGCTGGGAGAAAGGAAAGTGGCTCCTTATTGGTGCTTCCTCCTAAGAGAATGAAAACATTTTGGAAACAGCTAGAGATGATAGTTACATGGAATGTTTTTAACCCTAAGGGTACATCTTAAGATGGTTAATTGTATATAACATGAATTTACGTTAGTTGAAAAATCTAAAACATTGCATTACACCCTGAATCAATCCTTTCCAGTGGACTTGCTCTTTCCTTGGGGTAAAATTCCATTATCTATGGGGTCTGGAGAGAGTGATATAGAGGAACAGCTCAAAGAGTAACGGGTGGAGTCCTCAGGGCAGGCAAGATGGCACAGTGGGAAAAAGTGCAAGTCCCCAAGTCTGTGACTTGAATTTCATTCCCCAAACCGTCGCGGTGGAGAGAATCACTCCTACAAGCTGTCACCTGACCTCTGTGAGCGCATGGCTGGCGCGTGCGCACACATACATATTAAGTAAATGAATGGATGATGAAAGGAAAAGGTACAGGGATTGAGTTCCTGTGATCCCATCACTAGCTTTTCTCTTCAGATTCACTGTGCAGTGGATGATGTCTTCTCTATCTCTATTACATTCTTCATTGTGTGCAGTTCACACCTCACATTTAAGTCCGTGCTGTTTGGCCATGGCCCTGAGAGCGTATATGGATCCATTCCTTTCGGAAAGACTACGTTAAGGGAGAAGACATATGAAAACATGCCCTTGACCCATGGACTGAGTGATGGGCATGAGACTCATCCAACAGCTATTGAGTGTTAGGTGATACCACTATTTCTCCTTCTATTTCTTAAGAGAAAAAGAAATGGCCTTAGGTGGGAAAGAAGAAACCAGGACCCAGGGTCCAACTGCCACCTTAAGGCAATGACCCCCAAGATCTATAGCTCACACCACCTAAGTACTTAACCAGCTCTAGCAGGTGCTAAGTGAATACCCAGAGCCAGAGCTGCTTACCAAGGACCTAGTGTGCAGCTGGTATCTCTCAAACGTACAGCTGGGGCATTCTTGAAGTCTCAGCTTCCAGATACTAAGGTAATAGCATCCACCCAAGAGCTTGTAAGGTCAGTGCTCCAAGCCCCTCCTCTAGTTTCCTTCCTCTGCCTGGAAGTAAACCAAGGGGTGTGCTAAAAATTCATCTGATTGACAAGTAATCTAGAAAATTAAAAAGCAAGGGCCATGATTTGTGTTGTAATTTCTATAGTTTTCTCCCTGTTACTTTGGAATCTGTCCATAGAATGTCAGCCCTTCGCCATTCAGCTATGCCCCACTCAAAGATCGTCCAGACCTGTGTGTGGCCTGAGGCCAAAGCATCCTGGAGCCTCACATGGGGGGTTAAGAGCTGGTTAGCAACCTGAGTCACAGGGGCGCTTCTCTCTGGCTGTGGGACTTCACATGTCTGTGCCTCAGTTTCCTCATTCACTGAGGAAGGGAGTAAGACCCTCTTTACAGGGTTATTGTGGAGACTGCATGTACTCAAAAGTGCAAGGCACATAGAATCACACCCCGCCATTGTCCACACAGAGGAATGGCTCTCAGTGTCTCTCATTTCTAAGCTTTCTTTTCAGACAATATAATCCACAACTTTCACAGAACACATGTTTGGTATAATCATTTGGGGAGGGAAGATGAGGGGGCAGTGGTATAGAATATAGACCATTTATATATACATATAGGGTATATATCAGGATATAGATGTAGCCCAGGTTGTCCTTGAACTCCTGATCTTCTTGCTTCTAGGATTGCGAGGGGTGCACTACTTCACCCAACTCTGGTATAGTGGTTATAAATACAATAAAGCCATCAGAGTGCCTGGTCTTGATCCAGCCCCTCTATATCACCAGAACAACTCTTTGGGAAAAAAATAAAACCACTTCTTGGCTCTTACAGTTTGGGACACTTATGAGCATATCCCTAGGCATGGTACTTATTAATTTTGCATGTTTTAAACTTTATAATAATTTAACCGTACTGGGATAAATAGATACATGTTCTGAGCTTTGCTTCTTTCTCTACATGCTCAGTAAGATGAATCTGCATAGCTGCACATATCTCTAGTTGCTCATTTTTCATGTTTTTTCTTTACTGAGTAAGATCTCATTGTGTGCACAGAAGACAATTTACTTCTTCATTATGTTATTCCTAGATGGCTAGATTGTTTCCATTTTGCTGTGACTCTGAACTATGTGGCTATGGGGATTGTTTAAGTCAGGTTTATGGGGGTGCAATGTATATACAATAAAATGCATTCTTTGAATGAGCAGTCCCCATGATGCTGGCAAATGGAGCCAGAATGGCCTCTGTCTTTGACACTGACCATGTGCCCCAGCTTCTCTGCACAGTGCATTTCCAATCCCTTCGCCTGCAGGAGGAAGGATTCAGCCTAGCCCTCCACCCTATGCCCTGTCCACTTCATTTCACCCTACTCCACTCATCGCAAGTGTCCTGGAGGCTCCATCCCAGCCCTGGTACCTGACCCTAAAGTGTCTCAGACATCTATCTACTTAGTGTAATGCCACAGTCAGTATAAAGGCCCCAGTGTCTAAAAAACAGTGTAAAGTCTAATAATCATAGGCCAATGTCACTCCAAATTTCACATGCCCCAGGACAAATTCTATTCCACAGCCACCACTCCCTACCACATGCATGCATGTATGTATGTACATGCTAATGTATACATATTCCTTGCATATAGGCCCTAGAAGCCCAAATCAAGCTCCCCATCACCAACATTTCTTAAGTCTCCCTATTCACTGTCAGATTCTCTCTAGTCCCCACCCCTACTAGTCCCTCTGCCTCTGAGCACCCTCTGCTATTCATTAGGAAAGCGTTCTCTTCTTAGCCTGCAATGGGCCCTGCAAGGCATGCAAAACACCCTAGTCCTTCAGGAGAAGTAAAGGATCTGTCACACCAGTGGTCCATCGATGGCTTTCATCTGCTCAGCATCCAGTATTCTTCTTATGGAGATGGTACCCACCTTCCTGGGGGAGTCCCCAGACCCTTACCAAAGACCCACCAGCCAAAACATTGGCACAGTCACCCTCCAGGCATGGAGTCTACTTCTCAACAGTGCCCCGTTCAATAGGACTTAACTCAGGAACATTTAGGGAAAACAGCATATTGGCTGGTGGTCTCCGACAGGAAGGATGTCTAAGTTTAGAGTCGCTAGTTCTTGTCAGCCAGGGGCTGCCTCAAGTCAGTGGGGGGGCTGGAGGTGAGAGAAACGCATCCTGTGGGCGCTCTACCTGTGGACTGGACGGTAGAGTCCGAAACACTGCCTGTCTGCTCACATCATGCTGGGTGTTCTGCAACAGAGGATCCTACCAGAGGCTTCGACTTCCTTCCTTCCCTGGTCTTCTCTCCCCAGCTCTACTCCTCAGCCAGACAGGAGGACATTTCTAAGTGGAGGACAAGAACTGAGTGTGGGTCCCCAAGTACAAGACTCTGGGTTCTGTCCCCAGCACGAGGTGGGGACGCATGAGACGCTTCAGGGAATTTTCACATGCTCTTTGGACACCTCTGTGCCTTTGCTCCTCCTGATCTCTGGGCCTCGGCTGCCTTCAATGTCTGGTCTCTGGGAACACTATTCCTCTTTGTGGACCAATACCTTCTGTTCTGTGAAGTTTCTACTATTCCCCCAAGTTTTGATCCCTATAGCAGTCTAAATATCTGTACTCCAGTTACTTGTCCCCCAGGAAGGCTACAAGCCACAGTGGTAGACCAGGCCACTCACTGTCATCTTTGTGGCTTACTCAGGTGTATAATTTGCTTCTCCATCATCACAGAACACCAAAATCAACTTGGGGAGACTTATTTCAGCTCACAGGTTAGAGTCCATCATTGAGGGGCATCAGAGCAGGAACTCAGAACCTGGAGGCAGGCACCGAAGTGGAATTCATGGAAAGACACTTCTCACAGGCTTGCTCTTCACGGCTCACCTAGCTTTCTTTTTTTTTTTTTTCATACAGCCCAGGACTACTTGTCCAGATTTGGGACATCCCACAGTGGGCCAAACCCTTCCACATTGATCATTAATCCAGAAATTGCCCTACAGATTTACCTACAGGCCAGTCTGATTGAGGTGTTTTCTTAACTGAGGCTCCCTCCTCCCGGATGACTCTAGCTTGTGGCAAGTTGACAAAAAACTAACTTGTACAGGATGTCACTCAATAAACACTTTCTGAAGACCCCCCCATATATATATATATATATATATATATATATATATATATATATATATATATATATATATATACTGGTATCTCACTATGTTACCCTAGCTAGCATAGATTCCTGGGTCCAAGAGACACTATCTCAGATTTGCAAGGTATGTGCCACTGTGCCTGGTGATGTTTTGTGAGCTGAAAGGAGGAAGATAAGAGAGCAAAGGCAACTCTTCCCTCTTATCAGTCACTCAGATCCCTGTCAGGTACAGGCCTCACACATCCACACTCCCACACTCTCAGACAGAGAAGGAGCAACATGGAAGCTGCAGGACCCCCAGCTCAACTCCATAATCCTGGGTAAGCAGAACAGACTGGATGTGTCAGCCAGGCAAGGCTCTCATCAGCCCCCTGTGCAAGTGTTCACTCCAGGGTTCCTGTGTGCCTTGAAGACAATCCCCTCCTGCCTTGTCCCCACTCCCATACCCTCCCCTTCCACTCCTGCTCCCTTCCAGAAGGATTTGTCTTTCAGGAGTCTACCAGCCCATGGTCTCAGAGCCATCAGTGGTGTAGGAATTCTTTCTGTATTTCTGTTGCTTTTATTGGTTAAATAAAGAGACTGCCTTGGCCTTTTGATAGGGCAGCCCTTAGGTGGGCGGAGTAGACAGAACAAAATGCTGGGGAGAAAGGAAGTGTGGCAGACGCCATGCTTCTCCGGCCCCCCGGTAAGCCACAACTCAAGTGGCGATACACATTGATGAAAACGGGTTAAAATAATATGTGAGAGTTAGCCCATAAGGAGCTAGAGATAATGGGCCAGCCAGTATTTCAATAAATACAGTTGCTGTGTAATTATTTCAAATGTAAACTAGCCAGGCACCGGGTGGAGGGAGCCGGGCGCCGGGCAGCTGCCGGGACCAAAAGCAGGCCCATGCCTTTTACTACAGTTTGGCTGCCCAACGTGGTTCACTGACTCCACATAAAACCTGAGAGGGCTTAAAGCAGGCCCGTGCCTTTTACTACACATCAGAGCTGGATTGGTCCTGGGACTTCATTTGAATCTTCAGGCAAGCATATTAGGGCACACCTGGCAGCTCCTACCCATGAGCCAAGAATGGAAGGAGATTAAATATACATTGGGACCACTTTGACCTAAGAGGGCTCAGGCTGCCATCAAACTCTTGGTTTCCTGGCTGTGAGCATCTACTCCATGCTGTCCCTGCTCCTCTTTCCTCTTCTAAGTGAGCTCCTGCTTCTTTTTTGGTTATCTCTTGTTGTTTGACTGGTTTATTTGATGTTTTGTTTGGCTGATGGATCTATACAGAGAGGCTTTTTGAGACAGAGCCTCTCTCATAGCCCAGGCTAGACTCAAACTCACTATACCACCTACATCCAGCATCGCCCTGAAGAACTTGAGGTTGCTTCCTCAACTCAGGTGCAATGATACAGCTAGTCACACAAAGGTGTGGCTGCCTTTGTCCTCATTCAGTGACTTCTGCCCAGGTATTTACTTTGCATCACCACAGAGAATGAGCCTTAACAAGAGAAAGGGGAGTGGTGAGGTGGCCTTAGGTGGTCCAGGCAGCAAGCAGAAAGGAGCATTCATTTGCCAATAGTGAACTACAGCTTCTCATTCCAGCGGCCGACGGCAAAGGAAGGTTGTACCTTAAGCCTAACAGTAGGCAAGAGGGTCTGATCAGGAAACTGGGCACACCTCAGCACCAGACACCTTCTTCTGAATATGATAACTAAAATCCTGAACCAAGAGGCAGAGTGGTGGAGGTGAGGAATACCTGCCTGATGCCCACTTTAACCAGTTCTTCCTTAATTCCCAGCCTCTCATCTTCTGGCACAGCCAGCAGGATTATGTGGATCATCAGAACATGAGGAGAGCAGGCGCGCACACCCCCGCCCCTCTCATGGCCGCACCCTCTCTTACCAAACACAGCTGGCTCTACTGGCCCAATGAATATCTGGAGTGCGTGCTGGAGTATGTTCTTAGGAAGCTGAGGAAAGGATTCCCCATGGCCCTCCTGGGCTCCCCCCATAAACACCGAAGCAGGCAGCATTGCCCACAGCTGAAAACACTCCAAGTAGGTGGGGACTTTGCAAACCTTTTGCAAAGCTTAAAATTGGTCACAGTGTTAAGTGATATGAGAGAGGCATCTTTCCAGGGCACCGAGGTGACTGTGACAGAGGTCTGCTTCCTATCCTTGCACTGGGATTTCTGAAGGTAGGGAGTGAATTGCCTTCTTTAATTCTTCCTCCTGTGTGTGTGTGTGTGTGTGTGTGTGTGTGTGTGTGTGTGTGTGTGTTTAAGACACTCCATACAGTTGACAGAGGTAAGCAACACAATAGGAAAGAGCTTCACACCATGTGGAACAGAGCCAGTCAGAACAATACTAACACATCTACATGTCAAGCCCTCCTTGCAAAAAGGAAGTGGAATCCCCATCACTTTGCAAGATTTGTCATTCTGGGTACGCCACATCAGTGTACCAGGCTCTGGTGCCCTCTGCAAGTCCCGCCTTCTCAAAGATACACTCTTGCCAACCTAATGCATCTCAAACAGTCAGTTAATTTGCTTCCAAACTCAGGAGGACTAAAGCAGCCTCCATTTCCCACCTGGAGGTATATAATGGGCACAGTGAAGGTCCAGGCATCTCTTCCCTCCTGCTGAGTCTCTAAAGATGCTGTAGGCTCATCTCTCTAGCTGCTAGGTACCAACTCCCTCATCCTGTCTCTCTCAATCTCCCCAGGAAAGGAAATAGAGGCAGGAAAGGGAAGAGCTGAAATTTGTCTCTTTCTTTCCTTGTGGGGCGTGCTAAAGGCTTAGGAAAGGGAAATGGAAACTTTGGGTTAAAAGACAATGCGGTGGATTTATTCACATTTAACAGGAAGTTGAAATAAGCAATGTCTATGGTTCCTTTCAATACTGACAGTTTGTAGTCGATTTCTTATGTGTAGCCTAACCTGCTACTGTCCTACTTACACAGGAGATCAAAGCATATTGCTACCTACTCAAAAAAACAACAACAACAAAAACTGGTCAATATTTGCTTGCCTTGGGTTCCTCCCTTCACTAATGTCTTTGCATGGATATGGGCTCAAGCAGCGTTACATACAATTAAACACTGGCTCCTACTGGTCAACTTGCAGCTTCTGCCTCTGCATCTCAAGGCTTCTCCATCTACTTCTGCTGTGCTAACCACACCACTTCCTCTCTGCCTGAGAGTCAGACTGATCTCTCACATCTCATCTGCTGGACACTGAAAATCAAGAATCCCATCCCAACCACATCTCACCAGTTACTCTTGTGTTCTCTCTAGAGTCAGTGGATGTTGGCTTTTGCCATGGGTGTTACCCATGGACTTTTCTCATCCTGTGAGAGAAGGATGGGGCTGAGCTACCCTCCTAACCACACCACTTCAGGCTTAGTATGGAAGTTGCTGAGTAATTTTCCTGTTTTCCTTTTTGAAATTGCTGCCACTTTTGGAATCTTTAAGACAGGGCTACCTAGCTAGAAAATGGAGCTGATATCAACGAAGGTAAAACCAGGCTGAGGAGATGGCACAGTGGACAGCGCACTTACTGTGCAAGCGTGGTGAACAGCATTCAGAACCCCAGAATCCATGCCAAAGCTGAGCAGGCTGGTGGCCAGCTGCTAGCTCAGCACTAGAGAGGAAGAGACAGGGGAACCTACCTACACTATTCAAATGGTGGAGCTCTGTGTTCAGTAAGAGACCTTGCCTCAAAAAATAAAGTGGAGGGCACCTGAGGAAGAGACCTAGTGTCAACTTCTAGCCTCCAGAGACACATATGTAATAAACATGTGCATTTGCACACACGCAGTCACACACATTTGAAATACATCTACATATGTAGTCCATTTTATGCATATACTTAAGCAAAAAGAAAGAAAGCAAAGCTTAGAAATGCAAACTTTCCCTCTCCTGTTATTTATTTATGGTTGCATAACAAATTGACCTAAAATGCGGTAGTTTAAAATAATCACTGCTTTAGTTTAGTTTCTGAGGACCAGTTACCCAGGCCCAGCTTTCCAAGCCCTCAAGCTTCACTCAGAACCCCTCACAGGCACCACAGGAGGAATCTTCTATCAAGTCCATCATTCATTGGCTTATCACAGAAGTAGGAGGAACTGGTCCTCTGACACACAAGCATCTCACAGCATGGTACGCAGCCCCTCATGATCAATTTGCAAAGAGCAAGGGAGTAGAAAGAGCAAGCTTGACGTCAAGGTCATTCTGTGGCCTATTCTCAAGTGACAAGTTTCTTCTGAAGTTAGAAACAAGTCACCAAGTCCTGCCTGCCTTCAAAGGGATGAAATTATACACAGGAATGAACACCAGGGGACAGGTTTCACTGGAGGACTTCTGTGAGGTCACCTAACAAAACTCCATGAGCACCAAGCCTCCAACCACAAGCCTGCTGGCTTTTCACTTACGTGAGTCACTTACGTGAGTCAATTAAACAATTAAACCCTCTGCCCCACACTTTTGATTTTTGCTGCTGAGCCAGGTGCCAGCAGGTATACCATACCTCCTGTGTACAGCCACACTGATTCTTCCAGACTCCTCTTCTCATTCACTCAAAGGATGCTTTATCCTTGATCTTTATGCTGTCATGAGTTTTGACAACTGGGTGAGCTTACTATCTAAGTTGGGCTCTCAGTTTTTCATTCTTCTTGCTCTTGACCCAGCTGGGTGGTTTAAAGTGCCTCAGACTACTGGTGGCCTTCTTTGAAACTTTCCAGAGGGCCCAGCACTGACAGAACCATCTGAGTAACCTCTTCTCTCATGGAGCTTGTACATATGGTAGACCAGATGTCCCAAGCAACTCTGACCTTGGGTACGAGATCATCTCAAGGTCCATGAAGGGCACACTGCTCTTACTAAGTGGCATGGCATTTCTTTAGTCAAACTATGTAAGATTAAGCAACTAGAATGGCCTTCCCGTGCTCATTTTGAGTGACTCAACTTGTTTATGTAGACCAGAGCCCACACATCACGGGGCAACCCTGCCTCCACCCCATCTTTGCTACATCCTCCCAAGGTCATTCCTTTGACCTGGTATTTTACACAGGTGTTTCTCATGCTTGTGTTAATAACAGAATGACTAGGTGAGTTTTTAAAAAGTAGGGTACCACCCACACTAAATTAATTCAAATCTCAATTACCAATGAAATATCCAGGCTCTGGGTTTTGTTTTTACTGTTGTTCTGTTGCTCCCCAGCTAGGTCTAACAGGGAGGAGAAAGGCCGTGACTCGATGGCCGCACTCTCAAACCGACAGCATTCCTACTCAGTCTACCTGTCAGAGAAATGGGCAAGCTCTGAGACTAATCTTGGAATCCTGTTTAGAAATGGCATGTCTTCCTAAGCATCCCCTTGATGAATTACTGTGGAATTTTGCTGCTCACAGCAGGGCCCAGGGGCCAGCAGGTTCAACCCCTCCTCAGGGAATCTGCCTTTTAGCCCAGTCCCCAGTAATGCATTTATATATTGAGGTTGGAGAATAATTCAGTCCAGTCCCCTATTAGAGTCACATGGGTTGTTTTCTATTTTTAAAAACATTTATTTCTCCTGTGGTGGCCTTGTCTCACACTTAAGGTAGAAAGACAGGCACCATCATCAGAGTGAGTGACTGTTCCTCAACCACCCACGCAAATGCCATCCTATCCACATCATTCACACACACATCCCAGGGAACCAAGTGCCTTCTACCTGCCCTCCCATCGGCCTGTAACACCCATCCTTCAAAATAATCAGTCTATCCTACGCCCCCAGGCTTCCAGATCCTGCGTTCTTCTTTTGCTTTCCAGCAGCAAACATTTTCACTGAAAACATTATGAATCAGTCACAACTTCCACTTCCTTATCTCTAAGTCTTCCTTATCCAGTCCCCCAAACTCTCCTTTCTGCCACCAATGACCATAGCGTCCTTGCCAAATCAAAGGGTACTTGTTTTCCCTACAGTCCTGCGCTAGCCAGCAGCATTTGGTGTTCCTTCATTCTGAACACCATGACTTCTGGCTTCCACAGTGCCTTTTCCCTAGGCTCGGTCTTAGTGGCCATAGTACCCTGTGCTCTCTCCTGCTTTTCTACATAGTCACTCTCTTTGGTGACCTCACCCCAATTCATAGCTTGACACATTTTCTATTCCCTGATGATCCTCCAGTCTCAAGCTCTAGCCTTTTCCATGATCACTTGGTTTTTGTCAACCCTACATTGATGCTCAGGAGGAACCCAATGAATCCCTTCACGTCCAACAAAATGGCACAAAACCCCTGCTACCTGTAGCACATTTGGCTTGCTTAGCATGTACCAGACCTGGTGGAGCACACCTGTAATTCCATAACCTGGGAGGTAGAGAAAAGAGTATCAGAAGTTCAAGGTCATCCTCGGATAGTGGCCTTCTTCTGTAAACCAAGCACCGGCATAACTGAGACAGGCAAATTCCTGGATTTTGTGGTCCAGCTGAATTGGTGAGGTCTAGGTTGGCAAGTGATTGAGAAAGACACCAGTGTTGACCTTTAGCCTACACATGCCCATGCATGTACCTGTGTGTGCACATACATGTACACACACACACATACAGTGAGAGAGAGAGAGAGAGAGAGAGAGAGAGAGAGAGAGAGAGAGAGAGAGATATTAAGATTAGGAGTTTAAGGTTAGCCTGGGCAACAGAGACACATTACCATAGACAGATAGATAGATAGACACACACATACACAACAACAACAAAAATCCATTGATGAGATTATGTGTAGATAGACATACAACACACAACAAAAACAACAACAACAAACCCATTGATGAGATTATGTTAACCTTCTAACTAAAACCATCTGAAGGCTATACACAACTTTTTTTTTTTAATAAATTCTTACTATGGGGCTGGAGAGATGGCTCAGCAGTTAAGAGCACTTGCTGCTCTTGTAGAAGACCCTGGTCTAGTTTCCAGTACCCACTGACACCAAAGCTTACAACCATCCTAAACTCCATTTCCAGGGAGTCCAGTGCCCTCTTCTGGCCTCCTTGGGCACCGCGCGTGCATGTGATACACAGACATACATGCAGACAAAACACCCAGATGCATAATATAAAAACAGAGCTTTAAAACTTCTTACTATCTAGCATGACTCACAAAGCACTAAGGACTGACCTTATCTTTTGCCACTCTAACGTTCCCACCGCCAGCTTCCCTGACTTTCCCACCCTGTGCTGTCCAATGCAGTAGAAGCTGCTCACACGCAGCTATTTACAGTTACAATTATGTCAGGCTCAAATAAAATAGAAAAACCAGCTTCTCTATCTTATTGCCCACCATGCCAGTCAGTGTCCCACCCTCATGTGTGGCCAGTAGCTGCTGTGAGGCCCCAAGCGGATGGAGATCACTCTTGTCACTGCAGGAAGTTCTAGCACACCCCACACCTCTCTGTCCCTCAGACAAAGCAAGTTAGATCCTGTGTCATGTTTTTGCATTGCTCTCTCTTTACCTGGAGTGCCGCTGCCATCTCTTCTCATGGGCCGGGTCCTTCTTGTCATCTAGACATCAGCTTAAATACCACCTTCTCAGAGGGGCCTTCCCCAGGTATTCAAGCTAAAGAAACCACCCACTCACTCCCAATCCGGAGTCTGTGGAACTCTCCAGATCACTCGTCACCTGCTAATGCTCTCCTTGTTTATTTGTGCTAACCTGCTAGCTGCCTAATCTTACCACACCACCGCGCCACTCCACCCCGAGGAATACTTCTGAGATGAGGGCGCTGGCTGATCTTACTCACCCTGCAGCTCCTCATCCCTGCACCTGCAGAGCCGACTTCGCCCGCCCTGCGCTCTATCAGTAAGCATCCATGGGGTGTTAGACCTGTGTGGACTCACACCCAGATCAATCCCCTCTGGAATCTCTTACCTCCATCCCCCTTTTCTCATTGTCCATACTTTCACCTTGTCTGGTGGCAACCAGTAAGTCAGAGGGACTAAATGTTCCATCTTACTTAAGCTCAAATTAATTCATCCATTCCACCCTCTGGCCACAGTCCACACACAGCAAACACCAGCAGATCGCTCCTGCTAATGTTCCTCTTACCAAATCAATTTTCTGTCCCTAGTTCTTTTGGTCCCAGACTGCTTCCAAGTCCCCAGAGGTGACATGCTTACCTTGGTGCTGCCAGGAGGCCTCCTCCTCTGCTCAGAACACTTGCCTGGCTTCTGGGGAAGCCACACCTTCTGTGGCCTGGCAGGTGTGGTTCAGGTGAGAGCTTCACTGCGGGCACTGGCCCCTCCCCCGTCCTCCCGGCACTTCCTGTCTGCAGCCTGGGCTTCACACTTCTTCACCTCCCACTGCAGGCAACCCAGGTAACCTCAGAGCACACAACAGTCCTCAGGCTTGCGGACTTCTCTGAGGATCACGGGCTGCTGGGGCGTCAGGGAAGCACTCGCCAGTCCGGAAACACAGGAAGGGACACTCTGAGCCCTGCCGGGCACGGTCTCCACATTATCTAGGTGATTTTGGACACACAGCAAATTTGAGATCTGCTGTCCTAAAACACCAGTTGGTCCACACGAACAACCAAGGGATGCCCAAGTCCACTGACCCTGCCACTCACTGTTAGAACAACTCTCTAGTACCAAATTGTTCCTATTCAGCAGCTGAAAGGACTCGGGCCAGGCAGAAAGAAGACCCCAGACATAGTCACTTCCTTTTTTTTTCTTTTCTTTATTGAGACAGGGAATCATATAGCTCAGGCTGTCCCCTCAGACTCACGCACAAGGAAATCCTTGAACTCATGATCTCCCCACCTCCACCTCCCAAGTGCTGGGATTACAGATCTTTATTCACCTCTTCCTAACCAGAACCTTCTAAAATTACCTTAAATGGCAAAGAGGACTTTCAAAGGGTCTATAAAGTTAGGTATTCTGAGTCACACTGGATAGGTTCCAGGCAGGTTCCAGAAAGAGTCCTCCTTAGGAGGGCTGGGAGGCAGTACAGTGGCAGAGTGCTTGCCTAGCACCGAGGAAGTCATGGGTTCAAATCCCAGCACCAACATGAAACAGAAGGAAGAAAAAGTTCTGAGGGGGAAGAAGCTGCGTGACACAGGAAATGGGAGCAAAGACACATACGGAGGAGTCATGAACCAAGGAAGGCGCCTCCAGAAGCCGGGAAGGAAAGGAATGGAGTGTTCTCAGAGACTCAGAATGAGCCAGCCCAGATTACGCCTGGATTTTTAGCCTCCTTAGACTCATTTCAGACTCCAGAGCTTCAGAACTGTGAGTGAAGAAATGTGTTGCTTAAGCCACTAAGTTTAATGGCCTTCCCCCCACTCTGCCACAGGAATTTACATAGCTCCTCATTAAAAATAAATGTTTTTATCATATTTATTTGTTTGCTTATTTGGGGGGGGCATGTACCAAAGCATACATGTAGAGGCAGAAATTGAAGATCACCAACTACATGGGAGTTTGAGGCCAGCCTGGACTACATGAGATCACTGTTGTTGTTTTTTTTTTTAATTTTTTCCTTTTCCTTTTTTTGGGGGACAAGGTCTCACTATGTAACCCTAGCTGGGCTAGAACTTCCTATATAGGTCAGGCTGGCCTTGAGTCCACCAAGATACACTGACCTCTGACTCCTAAGTGCTGGGATTCAAGGCATGTATATGCCACCAACACCCGGCCCCATTAAAGGGCTACTCTTATCTCTGAAAGTGTCTACCCTGGAGCTGTGCTATCTGATACGGTCCCTGCTGGGCACAGGCAACAACTTAAATCTAAGTTTATTCAAATTAAATACAACTAAAGACCCTAGTTCCTCAGTTCCACCACAGCCCAGTGTTCTCATGCGCATGGCCGTATGGCACAAGCAGGAGGCTTCCGGCACCACCGGAAGCTCTGTTGGGCTGTGCCAGCTGAAGATGTCTCTCCCAGCATTCCAGACTCCACTCCCATGACTAGAAAAACTTCAGAGGACAGAAATGATGCCACCACACCCGAATCCACCCTGGAATTCATCCTTGGGAGCGTGTCCCAAGGAATGGTGTCAAGAGGTATTTACCAGAGTCTGGCTTTTACTGAAAAGACTGGATCTTTGGCCTGTGATAAACTGAAGACACAGGGTGGACTCTGTAAGCAGCAACACTGGGGTGGGGGTGGAAGCAGGGACACTGGGGTG
>PVIU01031197.1:0-15139 GCA_004026605.1 Ondatra zibethicus
CATCCATCCCCCATAGAACAACATCCATCCCCCATAGAACAGCACCCATCCCCCATAGAACAGCACCCATCCCCTATAGAACAGCATCCACCTGCATAGAACAGCATCCATCCCCCATATAACAGCATCCATCCTCTATAGAACAGCATCCACCCCCTATAGGACAACATCCATCCCCCATAGAACAGCATCCATCCCCTATAGAACAACATCCATCCCCTATAGAACAGCACCCATCCCCTATAGAACAGCATCTACCCCCATAGAACAGCATCTACCCCCATAGAACAGCATCCATCCCCTATAGAATAGCACCCACCCCTATAGAACAGCATCCCCCCTATAGAACAGCATCCACCCCTATAGAACAGCATCCACCCCCTATAGAACAGTATCCATCCCCTACAGAAGAGCATCCGTCCCCTATGAAGTATACTTTTCCAAGCGTCACTCCACTGGACCATTGACACTGAAGCCAGTCTACAAACAAAGGAGTAAGTGCTAAGAAAGCCTGTCATTTGCTTAGGACAAGCCCATGTGGACACCAGCAGTACTGGCATCTTGTTCACTCCTAGTCTATTCTAGGGTGGCTCGTTTAGTATCAAGAGAACAGAACAGCTCTGTTTGTTGTATGGCATTTTGATTTCATTCTGAAAATAAAGCTTGCTTTGAGTCAGAGGGCAGGGCTAGCCACTGGTTGACCAAGATTAACCACAGAGGTTTGGGGGACTGTGGACATATAGGAGATAGGAAGTAGTAAGGAGAAAGGAATGGAAGAGGAAGGTAGTCACTGGTGGCTGTCCTCTTGCTTCTCTGATCTTTCAGGTTCTTACCCCGATATCTGACTCCCGATATTTTTATTGATAAAGAGTAATTAGATAAACGCTTCATCTGTTGAGATCCATCCTGCAGGATAAAGGAAAATAGCATTTCATCTATAGAGGCTATGTGTGTCTATGAAACACTTGATGGGTACAACTGAGTCAATGGGAAGAATACATACGCCTGCCCAGAAGACACTGGAGTGGAGACACAAAGCAGGAGAAAAATGAACAATGTAGTTTGGAATGCTGCTGAGGTCAGGAACTTGGCCTCCCATGGAATGCCAGTACCAGAACTGCCAGCCCTGAACAGAGGTCACAAGGTCACACCTTGAGAAGCAGCTCAGCCTCTGGGGAAGGATGTTGGCAGATGACTCCTGAGCATCACACGCTCCTCTGTCCTCAGATGATCTTGTCATCATCACACCCACTCCCAATTCCTGCTCCCGATGAAATTTCTAGCTCCTGTGCTGCCAGTGCTATTTTCCAGGTCTGGAAGCCTAAAGACCTTTCCCCTCCATCCCCTCCATCGCTCATCTGGCAGCCGCTCTTAGCTGTTTTTTTTTTCCGATTTCAGCAACTTTATTAAGAGTGATTAGACCCATGGTTACCAGTTGTCTGCAATATTTCCTTTGTTTTGAAAACTGTATTGTAGTCAAAAGATGAGTGCCCCTTCCTTAACAAGTGTTTAGGTGTGCAGTGTATTATTGTTAACTTCATTCTATTATACAGTAACATTGTTAAGCATAGTGTCGTTCAGTGAGCCTCTAGAAGTTTTTCCACAGTGCATAACTACAGCTGTACGCATATTGAGCAGCAGCCCTCTTAGGCTTTTTGGTAACCATGGCAACTACTACTCCACTCTGACTCTGTGAATTTGACTTCTTTTGGTACCTCACTTTAGATAACTGAGAGCACACAGTATTTGTCCTCTGTGTGACTTATTCCAATTAACATAATGTCCTCTAGGTTCATTCACATTGTCAAATACTGTAAAAATTCCCTGCTTTTAGGGAGGCCAAAGAATGTCCTGGGATGTGTGTATCTACCTTATTTTTTGTGTCCATTTGTCTGTCTGTGGACACACAGACTGCTTCTATATCTTGGATGCTATGAATAATGCTGAGATAAGCATAGTAGTGTGGATAGCTCTTGCAGACTTCGATTTAAATTTTTTTGGATATATAGCCAGAAGTGGATTACTGGATCATATGGTTGTTCTATTTTTAATTATTTGAGGATCTTACATATTCTTGAATCTTGATTCAAGCCCCTTCTCCTCTTTCCACCACCTGTCTCCTACATTGTTCTATAAGCATTGGCATGCCTTCCCTAGATCTTGGATTTGTTTCTTCTAAACGTGCACTTTTCGGTAGTTAACCTATTTGGACTATTGACTTCCCCACTTCCCCTCTGTGAACTAGCAAGAACCATGGGCATGGGGACGTAATCTCATGAAATACGCTTCTCCTCCTGCTCCTAATTGCATAGTGCTCCAGAAACCGTACACAGCCTGGTGGGTGGAACTACCTCAAAATGATTAGCATCTGTAGCAACTTGATTAGATAGGAAGCTTGAACAAGGATTCAAAGGGACTTGTAAAAAGGTATACACAATACACACCTCAATCAATGGACTTCAATTCCCAGACATTAGCCTGATGAGTTGCCAATAAACCTTGGAAACACTGAAATGTCATACAGAAGTTGAGAGTTGATTCCGTCCTCTCCCTACGGCTGCCCTCCCCTCCCCTGTCCTACCCACAGGGCTAGCCAGAGATGCTCCCTAGAATGTTTTCCTGGTCCTTTTATTTTGGAACTGAACATACTCCGGGTCCTCTCACATGTGCAGGTTCAAGGTCACATACTTTTGTTAAGTTCATAGTGATCTGTGCCACAGTCATTCTCAATGACAGTTCTGTGTTCAAGTCCCAAGTCACCGATACAATTTCAACTCAACCTTAAACCTCTTTGCTTGAACATCAGTTCTTCTAAAAATCTCTGCCTGAGTCCCCAGGCTGACATCCAGCTATTCTGGATCCATGGCACTTTCATGGGCTCAGCATTCAGTACGTCAGGTTATGTGCCAGTGCCATGATTTCCTTGGGAAAGAATGGATCCAGGTGGGTGGTTGTCCACCAGGTGAACTCTGTCTGTTCCGCTCTGCTTCACAGGAGGCACGTGGATGCTGCATCCTGTTGGGGTTTAGAAATGAAATGTCCCCTATAGGCTCCTGTATTTGAACACTTGTCACCAGCTGGTAGTGCTGTTTGGGCCTTGTAGAACCTTCTGGAGGTGGAGCTGAAGAAAGTGCATCACGGGGAGTGGGTTTTCAGGTCTAAAACTTGGCTCCATTTTCTGTTTTTTTTTTTGTTTTGTTTTGTTTTATTTTGTTTTCCCCTCTGTATTGTGACTGCCAGGCTGGCCTCCCAGTCCCATTGTTGTCCCTTTCCTTCCATGACAGACTCTTTTCTCTAGAACTGTAACTCAAAATAAACCCTTTCTCCCCCAGTTTGCTTTCGGGGGGGCATCTATCACAGGAACAGGAAAGTGACTGATACACGTTCCTTGGGGTGGTTGGCTTCCTTCTGCATGGCAGATAGTTAGAAGCTGTGCTCCGAAGCTGCCGATTTCACACCAGTGGGTTTAATCAACTGAAGATTGGAAATATTTGAAGAGAATTGCACAGGATTTTTTCCTCTTTCCATCATTCCCTAAACAATGCAGCATAACAACTCTTTACATATAATTTACATTGTGTTAGGTAGAATGAGGAGTATAAAGATGATTCAAAGTATATAGGAAGTGTATATAAACCCCCACAGTATGCAAAAACTGTTCCACTTCATATCAGAGATTTGAGCATTGCAGATTTTGTGTCTATGGGGGCGGGTGTCCTAGAAACAATCCTCCATGGGTGGACACTTGATGGACCTGTCCCTTAGCCTCTTCCTGAAATTGTCCGGCATTGTCACAGTTGCTAGAGTCAGCATTGGGACACAGGAATGGGAAGTCTTAAACTAGAGAATCTTAAGCTGAGAACCATCAGGTGACTTGAGGAGTGTTCATATTTATGTGAGCTTTATTGGAAGGACAGATTAGAAAGGGTGAGTATGAGGCTGCTCAGAACTATGCTGGAGCTGTAGTTATAGATACCAAGTATCTATAATGTAGTGTAGTTACCAAGTGGCCAGTACCCTGGAAGGAGTAGCAATGAGCTTTTGAGTGCCCATCTTCCATCTATAGGCAGACTACAGCAAATAATCAGGCCTAGGGTTTCCTATGGCTGGAAACCAGATGGTCCATAGCACTGGCATTGCTTCAGAGCAACCTTCGTCCACTGCTTGATGTTTCATTTTGTATGTGAATGGATCCATAAGAAAGTCTGTATGGATAATGTATGTGTGTGTTTGAGTACTGTATGTGTGTTTGTGTATTTTCTGTCTGTCTGTCTCTATGTGTGGAAATATGTATGTGTGTGTGTATTTTTTTGTATTGTCTGCCTTTGTGTATGTAGGTATGTGTGTGTTTGCATATTGTCTGTCTGTCTCTCTCTCTATCTCTCTCTGTATATGTATGTGTGGAGGTGTGTGTGTGTCTGTGTGTGTGTGTGTGTATTATCCATCTGCCTCTCTACTTCTCTGTGTGTGTGTTTGTGTATTGTCTGTCTGTCTGTGCTTGTGTATTGTATGTGTGTCTGTATGTCTCTCTCTGTGTGTTTGTGTATTATCCATCTGTCTCTCTACTTCTCTCTGTGTGTTTTTGTGTATTGTCTGTCTGTCTCTGTGTGTGTTTGTGTATTATCTGTCTGTCTCTCTATTTCTCTGTGTGTGTTTGTGTGTTATCTGTCTGTCTCTCTTTCTCTCTCTCTCTCTCTCTCTCTGTTTGTGTGTGTGTGAACGAAGTAAAGAAATGGTGGCTGTTTCCTGCCTTCACTAGGACATGTGTGCTTTGTTTTGACTAGAAGGAAGCATCAGTTGGAGAATGGCTCACAACAGATATAGCTTTCCAGAATAAGCCCGAATATATAGAGGAGATCAGGGAGGGGCTCACACAGAATCTGCCAAGCTGATTCTTAATCACAATATCCTGCTACATAAGATGGTCTATAAATACAGGGCAGGGGATCTCTAACAATTCCTGGCAATATTTGCAGAGAGCACAAGGCCTGCTCTTTGGGCCAGCAGGGGATGAGATGGTGAAGAAGATGAAAGACAAAATGCATGGGTTGTGGCTGGAGGTGGGCAAACGTCGTTTAGTGTGGACAAGAGGGAATCCTAGAAAGATGTCTGTGGAAAATAAAATTCACTCACAAATACATTAAATATGAAAACAAGTAGTTTAAATTCTGAATGAATGAGTGTCTCATAAACTAGTTGTTCTGTGGATGATGGGTAAGGCAGCTGGAGGAATCATCAGAGGCAAATATCCCAAGTCAGCAGCTGGAAGCTGTCCCACGAGGCACAAGTCTCTGTTGGGAATATTCTTTTTAATTTGTATTCTTGGGGGAGTAGTTAAAGGATGGTGAACATGAGGCACTAAAAGAACTATTTATTGATCTAGGCTTAGGAATGTCTCATGCTTAGAAATTTCAAAATTTTGGTCTGAGTAATCCTTATTGCGAGAACATCTTGAGAGTTTTAATGGCCACCAGCAGCCCCATTCTGTACCCTCTAGATGCCTGCAGTACTCTTGTCTTCACTGTAGGAATCAAATATGTCTCAGGACACCAAGGATCCCCTGGGGGACCAAACCAAGACTGGTTGGGGGCCAGGCTCTTGAGGGCACCTCATACATACGACTGGCTTAATTCCCACTATACCAGGAGTTTCTTTACCTTTACAAACAAGAATGTGGGCTAGGACTAGGTCTCGGCTTGGTCCGCATTCCCGGGAGCCTGTTTCTGCTGGAACTGTAGTCTCCCCGATTCTCTGAGTGGTCTATCTTCTGAATGATAGTCACTGTTCAGGGCAAATAAGGAAGAGGACTGGACAGAAGTGCTCTCCTGCAGGTCTGTCTGACTGCTGTTGTGAATGCAGGAACTTCTGCAAGCCCGGCCCCATCTCTCTAACTCCTGGCAAACCAGGTAATCTGTGATTAGTGTTTCTAGTTTTACGTCAAGTCACAGTCTTCTGTGGGTGGACGTGGGAGTCAGTGTGGAGACTGAAAGAGAAGAAGCTTAGGAAATGATCCTTAAGTAGATTTAAATCTTAATAGGAATGTATTCAGCAGACCCAAAGTGGAAGTGCCTATCCTTACCAGCCTCCATTTCAGACTAACAGTAACAGGGTAGACTTGGCAAGCAGAGGTGGTCTGGATACCCCATCTTACTGGTATCAGAAAAGACACTTCGTATTAGTTAGACTTCCAATTGCATTCATGATTGAATATGTGGATAAATAGTATTATTATGTTAAAATTATCACCATGAGTAGCATTCAATGTTTCTGTCTCTAAATAAAGGAAACCAGGCCTAAGAATCTAAGTATGTCTAAATGGCCATTATGGGTATATGTATTACTATTTTACCAGATTAGTGCCTTATCTACTGTTACTTGAAAGTGTGGAATGGTCTCTAGGTAGGTCCTGCAGCCTCCATACCTCTGTATTCATTCACCCAGGTGACACCCTCCACATTTATCCATGTGAGGCTGATCTTTTTGCATTGTAAATCCATCCAAGCCTCTCTCCCTCTAGTGCTGCAAAGGCTCCTTCTTTGAGCCTCAAGAGAGAGTTTAAGTTCCTTGGCACAACTTGTAATTATTTTCTTATTAGGAATTGCTTCTCTTCTTTGTCACTTCCATAGTAAGCTGATATTCTAATCATGTAAGAATCTCTCCTTTCTAGAAAATGTCCCTAATTTCCCCTTCTACTGTCTACTCTGATTGTCTTTCAGGACATCCTATACAGTCTACAGAAGCACCCTGTATCCTACCCCATGATAACGGCTTCTTCACTAACCTTTGGTCTTTCAAGGACAAGTCCTCAATTTGCTCTCACTGCAGTGCCTGGTTCAGGGGACAGGGAAGAAAAAGTCAGTAAACAAGTATATAGTAGCTGTCTAGATAGCTGTATCCAGTAAGCATTGCTGGTTTTGGTCACTTAATTTTTCTTTTTATACTCTAACTTAGATATTAACCTTGTTCTCTACTAGAAATTTCCTCAACCAGATCTTCAGAAATGAGTCAACCATTTTTATGTTTGTCACTTAATTTTTATTATTTTCCTATGGAGAATTGATTTATTTGATTGGGTCCTTCCTGGTCAATGACCTCTCCCCATTCAACTGCTCAAAAATAAGAAGGAGTAAAGTGTAAAGACAGTGGGTCCTGGGATTAAAGCCGGGGGATCGCTCCTACCCTTGCTGGAGCTGAAGGCCTGCTCCGATTCCTCACCATCCTTGGTGTGCCCCATGAGCTCTAACTGTTGAAATCTTGTTGGCTCGGTGTCTCAATCAAACCTCTTCCCAGCCCATTTAGCCACTGCCTGTTTTACATGCGGAGCATGGCTGTGGCTATGGATTTGCTGCTAGACTGACAGTGGCAAGTATGTCCTCCCACAGGAGGGCAGGGAAGAAAAAGAAACCTAATTTGGTTGCCTTGCCTGGAGGTGGGTCGTGGTAGGATTTCAAGCTGTGCTGAGCTGGGCACCCTACAATGGGAGTGACTTATTTATTAATTTACTTCCTCTCTCTACCCTCCTGGCTTCACAGCTGCAAATGCCTTTCGATAACAACTGTGGATTGCAAAAGGTGTTAGAAACGTGGTAGGAACAGAAGGTTTGGCATTCTGCTCAGCTGTGAATGACTCGTGGGTGGTGTCAGCAACACAACAACAGAAGCCTAGAAGGCTTGAGAACACTGCCTCTGGACCCTCAGTCTCTCCGTCTTGCTTTCAGCGAGGGTTATCAGGGACACTGTCAGCCTCTGAGGGGACACATGCTAGGATCTCCGGAGAAAGTATCTGAATAAGGAAGTAAGCATTTCTTTTTTGCCTATGGAGGATTTGTTAACCAAATGGTCCAAATGCCTCGCGTATCAGGGGAATTAATGAGATTGTACAGCAGTACAAATGAATCCAGTACTGATACTAACAGTAATAGGTTGAGATTATTTTTTTAAAATAATCAAATTTAATACACTTTGTCTCCAGCCTAGCCTTAGGAGGAAAGAATGGGATAACGTGAGCAGGTTTTATTGCGGAAGATGGTGCTGGCTAACCCCAAAGAAGAGTATGCTCACATTGCCGAAACGCAAGCTGTGTTGATGTTTTTCCACGGTCAAGAGAAGGGGGGTTGTTTTTCAGCACACTTCAGGTAGGAAGCCCCAGTTTTACAAGGCAGGCTGCAGTGGCGTGCATATATAAGCGTGCTTCTCAGAGAATACCCGAAAGGTAGGTGGCAGATGACAAATAACAAGGGCTGGTGCTGGGCAGAGATGGAAACAGCTGTTTTTAGTCACAAGAAAAAAAAAAAAGGTAAGAGCCATCTAAGAGGGAGAAAGGAAAGAGAAGGGAGAAGGGAAGGGGGGGAAGTAGAAGGGAGAGACAAGGGAACAAACTCTAAATTATTGAGATTGGTAGCTGGGAGCTTTTGAGAAATCAAGTGACATTTATTAGATTCTAGTAGCATATCAACTATACGTTCTTGGAGAGGCTAGGGACCTTATAGAGAACAAAAATAAACAGATCATTGATTAAATCACAATGACTGCGCACAATATTTGGAGCTGGCATTATGAGAGATTCTAATGCTCCATGTTTGCAGTCTAGAATTCACTGCTACTCCCTTTGGGGTGCAAATAAATTTGCAGGCTATTCTAATTTTTATATTTGATGCCTAATCTTGGAATTGTCCCCCTGTCACCATGAAGACCAGATGATGTGCTGGAATACCAGCTTGGATCTCAGAGATGAGTTTGAGCCTCTGCTGGCCCTGTGATTTGCACTCTAGACCATGATACAGTCTCTATGTCCCCGTCACGTGTGTCTCTCCTTGTGTAACACGGTTTCTGTGACATCTGCTTCACAGAGCTATAAGGACTCAAATACATGGAATTTGCATTTTATGAAAGAGAAAGGAAATGCTTCTCCTGCATTTTATTAGGTAAGAAGAAAATATCCATATTGGTTTAAACAAAGAAATATGTGCCATGGTGTCAAATAATGTTACTATTTGTACCATAGAGTCCTAAATTCAAAGAATCTGACCCAAGATGAAGTCCTGCTCTGAACAATTAGCATGGTCGCAGAGATTTTAACAATCTTCCTTGTATCCATTTCTGAGTCTGCATGAATGTAGAGATGTAATTGTCTACCTGGAGGCTGATTTAGCTATCAAGGCAGTACTCTTGAAGACAGGGAAGGCAGATGTAAAGTATGAGATGTAAGAGAAACAAGAGAATATACACAGGGTAGATAAGAAGAAAGCAAGCAGAAACATGTGTGTCTGTGAGTGTGCTCCTGTACATACACGTGTGTATGTGAAAGAAAGACAGAGACTTGAGAAGAAAGGGAAGATAACAGGGAAATGAGATAAGGCATAGAAATAAAGAAATGCTTTACACTTTTTTCTTTTTTCAAATAAAGGACATACTCTGAGTTAATGGTTTTCAGTGGATTCTCAGTGGGTGTTTAAGCCCTGAGCTTCTTGCAATGCATTAGCCAGACTGTATAAGGAATTGGCTCCCAGAAAGGCATGGTCATTTGTTCTCAATTCTGTGTGCTCCCTACCCTCCTACTGCTCTGATGTCAACTTTTGACATTTTCCATCGGGCAATTTATACACTGTCACCTGCCAGCTTTCCCATAGTACTCATGTTTGTTTGATCTCATACAAACTCCCCTCTCCTATCTGTTGATGAAATAATAAATCTGGGGACCTTTGAAGATAGTGCACTGTAGGAGAGCACAAATGGAAATGTTTTCTCCATACTTAAGCATTCTGAATGCTGAGTTCCCAGGGCTGATGTGGTCCACATTGTGCATGTCCTTTGCACACATTCAGACACATCCATCAAGCAGGAGTCCCTGAAAGCCTGTAATTTCCCAGGCAATGTGGGACAGGCCACATCGGTAATGGAAGATTCTTGTAAAGCAGTGTGATCCCAAGCAAAGCTATCTATTTATTTGATTTAAACTGTTTTAAGTACTTTTGATTTCCTGGTGAGATATCAAGAACCTCACATAATTTAACTTGAAGACATAAACCTGACCTCCAAAGAACTCCAAGTCCCAAATAGCATGCTTATTTGGAATATTAATACAGCTAAAACACTTTTTGGATGTCTCATCGCTCTAGTTGAAAACCTCCAGGGACTCAATGGGATGATGAATACATTTAGATGCTCAAGCCTGGTCTTCAAGGTCTTCCCCAACTTGGGGCCAGAGACCTTCCAGCCTGACACCTGATGCTATCTTTGTTCCAAAAAAAAAAAATCATCTATTCTGACACCCTGGGCAGACGGGCAGCTCTTGAACTTTTGACTCCCTTGCAAGTGCAGCCTCTCCAATCACATACAATTGACTTTTGACTTAATCTCAAATCCTACCTCTTTCAGGCATCCTGTCATCGTTCTTTTTGTTTGTTTGACTTGTTTGATTATATTTGTTCGCAGGGCAAATTTAGCTCATCAAAATTGAGCTCAAGTTAAAGAGACATCCCATATACCATAGACCTTGGAGTGGCTGTATGAGAAATGTCCCTGATAGGCTCAAATATTGGGAAACATAGCCCCTGGTTGGTGGTGCTGTTTGAGGAGGTGGGCGCCTACCAGAGGACCAGCCCTGCTAGAGGATGGCTTTGAATGTTTGTAGACTCACCTCAGTTCCAGTTCACCGCCTCTGCTTTACATTTGTGATTGAAGATGTGATCTCTCAGCTTTACGCTCTGGCTCCCTGCCGTCATGCCCCACCGCACCACCATTATGGGTTTCTCCCTTTGGAATGATAAGCCCGAATAAACTCTTTCTTCCAAACCTGCTTTTGGTCATGGCATGTTATTATAGCAACCGAAAATACCTCACACATGACCCCACCTGTATAAACTCTCTGCAATGTTGGCAGCTCTCCCACGTGTTGAACAAATAGTGATGTGTCTTCATTTCCTAAAGGTTATAATCTGCCTTAAGAGCTCACTCTTGGAATGGTACATTCTATTGTTCGACAGTCCTAGGCATGTACCCAGCATCATGGCACCTAATTGAGAATTTTCACTGCTCTAGAAATCCTGTCCTCTGTCTATTACTCACTGTCCTGATTCCTGGTAGCTACTGTTTTGTTTTTTTCATTGTCCCTAATTTTGCCTTTCTCAAACTATACAGGATATAGATATAGACTGCTTTATTTAGTAAGATCTTTATCAGACCTTGTGAGCTCATTTCCTTTTAGTGCTAAACAATATTCTATTGTCTGGATATGACACACCTCATGGCTCTTTTCAAAATTCTGGCAATTCGTAGTGTCCACAGTTGCTCTGTGCAAGCAGCAGCTTGTAGGTGCGAATCACTATTTATGCATAAAATAATTATACTAAACTGAAAATTTGGTTGCTCATTCACACTAGCCCCAATTAAACTGCTCAGGAGTCTGTATAGCTAGTGGTTGCTGTGTCAGACCATTGGGGTTTGGAATTTTCCTAGTTATCATAGAAAATTCTTATTAGATCATTTTGTTCTAGATTTGATCTTATCATTTAATCAGCTAGTCTGTTGAGAGTCTGTCATAGGAAGGTGTGTGATGGTCTGTGCTGGTTGTCAGTATTAGGAGATCCTCAGTGAAACAGCAGAGAGGACTGAGAAGCAAGAAAGTCTGCAGGGAAAAGTCTGCACTGGATGTGAGCTGCACGATCCAATGGATCAGAAGCTGGGCAGAGTAACACTAAAGGCAGAACCAGCCAGTACATGCATACATGGCTGTTGTTGCTTCTGAGTGGGTGTGGCTACTGCTGCTGCTGTGGTCAAATGGCACCAGGCTGTATCTTCTTCAGCCTTTCAATAACCTAGTCTCAGAACCAGAGGCACTTCAGGGAACCTGCAAACCTTCAGAGCTGACCGAGACTATTGGGATTTCCAGTTCCTTCCAATGAGCAGCTGAGTTCTCGCTCCCCAGTATCCAGATGGCCATTGGTGGAGCACCCAGTACGCAAGCCAATATAAAAATGAATCCATCATGATATATCATATATCAAGTATATTACTACAGACTAGAGAACTCTTGTTAATGCACATACCCTGATATATATATATGTATATATGTATATATATATATATATATATATATATATTCCATTTATTACCCTATGAAGGTGGTGCTATTCCAAAGCCCATTGTGACTCCAGGAATTAGCTCTTATATGACTTAATTTTCTGCCTCTCATTTGCTCAGTGAAATCTTTCATATTGTTGCCTTAGGTTGTACTTTGCTTCTAGTCATTAAGTGTATGAGTTGAGAAGGACCTGCAGAACTTCCATCCCAGGTGACAAAGCAGAGACATGAAAATGTGGCTCTTGTGTCTATAGAGGGGAAGGTAAAGGTGCAAAGGTGATAGACAGTCCCAATCACCTAACTGCTGGTGAAGGGCAGCTTCATTGTTTTGGAGTCCTCAGAAATTAGTATAGAGCCTTTAAATTAGAATGTAATTAAACTCGGCGTGTGTGTGTTTGTGTGTTCCAGTTTATGAGAACCAAATTAAATATCTACATGAATCAAAGGGTGAGCAGAGGCCATTGCCTATCTTCCCATGGAGCTGTGAAAGGTTTATAAGACAAGATAAGACAAGCCAGGCATTCACGTGCTTTTCTGAACCACAATTTGGCCTGTTCTGAGAAAGACAAGGGGCAGATAAGAAGTGGTGCTAAAAGAACAAGGCTGCTCGCAAATCAATACCAATAACTTATTCATTCAGCAACATTCAACAGCAATTTATCGAGCATAACTCTATTCCAAATGCTGAGATGGGCAACAGGGATCCAGAGGTGAATAAGAAAACCTGGAGTAAGGTGTGCAAACCCAAAGTTAGCACTAGGAGGGTTGAGGGCAAGCTGGGGAGAAGTCGCCAGGTGGCTGGGGAGAGAAAAGGCAAAGCAAGGTGTCATCTTGAGCAAAGGAAACTCCTGAAGCTGGAAAAGCAGCTTCCGCTGAGAATTCCTGGTAAATGCTAAGCACAAGATCAATTTCTGACTTTTTCTATGTATAGGAGAAACCTCCTGACCTCAGGGGAAGGCTCCCTTGATGTACAACCAACTGTGGTTTCATATTTGCAGTTGAAATTTACACATGGCTATGACCCCCCCCAACCCTCTTAGACAGCCAGGGTTCCCTTCCAGTACCTATTGGAGCACATGGCCTGATTTTCTGTTCCCCTGAAGGAGAAGAAAGAAAATGAAGGCATTGGCAGGATCATGGTGGAAAAAGTGACAGACTCCAGTTTACAGGGATGGGGAGGGGACTCTTCAGTTAAGACTAGTGAGGATACCTAGTAGGCTGCTTGTTTGTCCCCAAATCCAAGGTAACTGGGAGCATAGCAGTTGCCTGCATTTCCCATATTCTCTACCCATAACCCCAGGAATTCATGCCCTAACGTCACAGGGATGGCCTGAATGACAAAGTCCCCAGTATTGTTGACTACTGAATACCAGGCTGGCTTGAATGCTCTTCCACATTGGCCAAGCACCTTCTGGCACATATTGTTAGATCTTTGTGCTGATGGAGCACCAGCCTTTCTGGTTCCTAACTATGATGGTAACTGGCCTCTGGTGCATCTTTCCTACCTAGGCCCCATAAGAATTCATTGTTTCCCTTCCTGGCATCTTCCTTCCTGTGTCTTCTCCACAGTGACAGCGCCTACCTGGCCCACTCTCTCTCATCTTTCCTTATATCAGCTACCACCCTATTCCAGTTTTTTTCCCCCCAATGACCTGGCACCTAAGCTGGGGACAGAATCTTTTTAGTCACAATGATTGAGCCCCACAGACATGGCTTTTTATTGCTGCCCAGTTCACTTCCTGGCTCTCTACCCGTGTCCTGCTCTCTCTACCCGTGT
The DNA here is from genome assembly GCA_004026605.1 of Ondatra zibethicus. Classification (NCBI taxonomy): domain Eukaryota; kingdom Metazoa; phylum Chordata; class Mammalia; order Rodentia; family Cricetidae; genus Ondatra; species Ondatra zibethicus. The sequence continues at coordinate 13,858 of PVIU01031197.1, forward strand.
CCTGCTCTCTCTGTTCTCAGCACTGTGACCAAGTGACCCTTTTAAACGTAAGTTGCATCAAGTCATTCTTAGCTCAGAACTCTCTAATGGCTCCCCTTCGTTCAGAGAGTAGCAGCCTTTTACAGACAGACAAGGCTTTACACAGCCTGACCTCTGACCTATTGCATTCCCTCTCGCTCAGCTGGCTGCTGCCAAATGGCCTTCGACAGGGGCCTCAGACATGCTAAATGAAGTCAGACCAGGGCTTTGCTCTCACAGTTCCTATACCGGACACCCCCGTGTCCTTCGATGTAGATCAACCAGGTTAGACGTAGAGCTTACAGGGAAATAGATGGAGAAGATACTCAATGTCACCTTATCAGAGTGGCCATCTCTGACCACCATTCTCCTTCTTTCTGGCTGTTCCCAGTCTGTTCACTAGGTTTGACTCTTTAGAAGATCTCCAGACATATACAACAGGCACAGCTGAATCCTCATGTTCCAACACTAGAAATCTCACTTGCAGTCATCCGTTGGCTTCTTCTCATATTTCAGTTTTATTCATCTTCCCACAGTGTTATCAAAATGGCCGCCAACCACTCTACGTTTAGCCTCCAATTGGCTTCAGTGCTAAGAATATGCATGATTTGCAATGATTTTTTGGGAGGTGCAAACACTGTCTCTCAAAGGACGCCCTCCAGAAGTAGTTTGTTTTACACCACTCTCTGTGGTGAAGGGAAAGATCGCTTGGCATGGCCAGACCATTCATGTATCTCTCTGGAAAGGAAATGGGTTGCAGTCAGACCCTCTCAAAACACAGGGCCTGTGACTACTGGGAAATGGTTCCCAAAGAAAACTCATGAGGAGGTAAAAAACTATGTTTACTGGACTCTTGCAGACCTTCCCATGTTTGTTTCTGACTCTTTGTACCTTGAGGCCATCTTGTCTGTGTCTTACAATCACTTTGAGCTCAGAAAATATATCTGTGATCTGTTGCCCTTCTGTCTGTAAATGTTTAGAGCTTAGATGCTAATGTTCAAACTTCATGGGCTAGCATCCAAAGCTCACCACAAACAGACTAGCATCCAAAGCTCACCACAAACGGACTAGCATCCAAAGCTCACCACAAGCTAACTAGCATCCAAAGCTCACCACAAACAGACTAGCATCCAAAGCTCACCACAAACGGACTAGCATCCAAAGCTCACCACAAACGGACTAGCATCCAAAGCTCACCACAAACAGACTAGCATCCACAGCTCACCACAAACGGACTAGCATCCAAAGCTCACCACAAACGGAC
>PVIU01031198.1:0-15118 GCA_004026605.1 Ondatra zibethicus
CTGGAGCTTGGAGCCTCAGCTGGCTGTGTCAGAGATGGACGTCTGGGTCTCGGATCCTCCATTGGCTTTTTCGCGGTTTCCAGGAAAATGGCCACAGGTTTGTCATCAATCACCATCTGGTGCTCTCTCTTTTTCAGTACTCTCTCCTTAGCTTCAGAGGAGACATGAAACACACACATTCACACAGAAATGAGAGAGAACTTACAGATGACCCCCAGTGTCCACTCTGGGTTGATTCTAGGACCTTCTGAAGGCACCAAATCCAGAAATCTCCCTTATAGGTTTAGGACTTTCACACAAGCTACCCATATTCTCCCATTTGGTTTTTGTTTGCTTGCTTTTTGTTTGTTTGTTTTTGAGATATGGTCTTATGATATAATCCTTGTTGCCCTGGAACTCCCTAACTAGACCAGGCTGGCCTTGAACTCACAGACGTCTGCCTATTTCTACCTCCAGGGTGCTGGGATTAAAGTCCTGTGCCACCAGACCTGGCCTTCCACACACTTTTAAGAATCTCTAGACAACTTTAATCCCTCACACAAGGTAAACACTCTGGAAATACATGTTATGTTGTATTGTTTAGTTGGATGAGCCCTGTAATGTAGCACTGTTGTCTAAATTTCCTCAAGATCAAAACATTCTATCCTGCAGGGAAGTTCCTAAAGCCAGAAGGTGAACAAGTTAAAATAACTTGAGGAAGTCCCTGAAACTGACCAGATTCACTAGGTTCCTCCCTGCTAGAGTGGTGTAGGAGGGTCTTCTGTATTTGTGTTACTTTCATTGGTTAAATAAAGAGACTGCCTTGGCCTTTTGATAGGGCAGCCCTTAGGTCGGCAGTGTAGACAGAACGGAATGCTGTGAGAGAGAAGGCAGTGTGGCAGACGCCATGCTTCTCTGGCCCAAGATGGACACTGGTTAGACTCATGCCGGTAAGCCACAACTCAAGTGCCAATACATATTAATGGAGATGGGCTAAAATAATATGTGAGAGTTAGCCAATAAGGGGCTGGAGATAATGGGCCAGGCAGTATTTAAATGAGTACAGTTTCCGTGTAATTATTTTGCGTATGCACCAGGAGCCAGGTGGGACAGAACAAGGGGCCCGGCGCCGGGAACCAGGCTCCGGGAACACAGCCTGCGCGCCTCTTGCAACACTAGAGTAATCAATAAAGACTGCTCAGAGTCGCTCTGAGACTGGCAGGACAGAGCTGCAAGGAAGACTCAGAAAAGCAGCACTGACTCTAAGCGAAGACAAGCTGCAATGACAACAACAGACCAGTACCTGAAAGAATCAGAAACCAACCGAGTTGCCTGGAAGAGGTTTAGACCAGAGCTATGTGAAAAGGACACTCTCCAACCTGCTGAGCTGCCTGCAGCCTATGCAGTGTGCTCCAGATTCCCAGCTTTGTGAGCTGTCACCCATGCTGTGCTGGGCTCTGGTGCTGCAGCTGTCTTTGAGTCATTTCTGCTCCTGTAAGTAACCCTCCTGTAAGTAGTCCTGTAAGAAACCTCAATAAAAGCCATTGTTTTTCCAAGCTGGGCTTTGGTGGGATCCTTCCTTTGGTCTGTTGTGGGCTCCCTATCTGAGATGAGTGGACATGTGTGTTGTGTCTCCCCAGGAAGAGTTTGGTGTCCCAGTAAGAACAGAGCCCTGAGCACTGTGTCTGGCATTCTGGAATAGCCGGTTGTTGGTGGGAGAAAGTTGTCTGGAACTCAAGAGTAGGCAGCATAAGCTTTACTGTAGAACATCATTTGGTTATTAGAAGCCATGTTTCTAGTCTGGGAATGAAGGTATACACCCACAATCCTAGCACTTTAAGAGTAGAGGTAAGGGTAAGGGGATCATGAGTTCAAGACCAGCCAAGAGGACATAGCAAGACCCTGTCTCAAAGTGGTGAGGGCAAACCTATGCATATGAATTGGTCTTAAACTCTCATTTCAATGACACAGAATGATATTGTATAGTTAAGTAGGGAAACCCCTGCCAAACTAATAACCCAAAAGTTTAGAATGATTTAAATGTATATACATTAGCTGTTTCACAGATGAGAATATTCCCATTGTGCATCTCCAGGGAACTTTTGGCTTTTTTTTTAAGTGATCATATATTACTTTTGTAATCCTTAGAAACAAGTCAATGGAATCATTATTTACAACAGAAAGGTGCTTTGGGTGTAGCTCAGTTGGAGGAACACTTGCCTAGCTAGCACAGGGCTCTGGGTTCCTGCTTCAATTCCCATTTCCACAGTTTCCTTTCTCCTCTCAAGACTGTCTGCTGGGAAACTGGGCAACTCAGATAGCAAATGGAAACTTTCCCTAGGAAACAGCCAAAACAAGTTAGGGGCTGGGCACATCTAAAGCTCTGTCCCCCACTGTGGGATGGAGAAAATCTGTGGGCGGCAACGGCTCCCACAGGCAGTGCCACACTCCCGTGGGCTCTCCTCGGAAGCATGAATGGGTCTGTTTGGACACCTGCATGGTCTGTCTTTGCACCCGACCCTGGCCCGGTTCTGCTATCCCGACTCACCTGCCCTTTCTAGGAAGTTCACCAGGAAGGTGTTGGGGTCTCTAGGGCCCAAGGGCTGGACACTGTACTCACCGCCTTCCGAGGCCCTGCTCTGGAAGTATATCTGTAGCTTCCTGTGGGCCCAGGGGATGGATTCAGGCAGCCTGAAGAGTAGAGGGGATGGCGGGCAAGGACAGGAAGCCATGGCTGTTAGAGTCCGGCTCACCTGGGGCTTAGGGACTTCGCACCTCACAGACAGAGCAAAGGAGAGTCCTGCCCCAGAGACCCGGCCTGCAAGTTTCAGTTTCCTTTCCTAGTAGGTCCCTCCCTGTTCCCCGCAGAGCCACCTCCTTTCCTCCTTTCTTTCTCTGAATTCTCCAAGGGCCTTCGCCCCAGTGAAAAGGTTGGTGGGGAAGTAATTTCTCTAGGGTCCCAGGATGCCTTCTTCTCTTGCAAGACTGGAAGAGCTGCAGGAAACCGGGATCCCAGGACCACACTTCCTAAGGGAGGGTGTAGAGCAGCAGAGGGATAAAAAGATGTCCCGTGTTTGTGCTCTGAGACTATTATTATTATTTGGATTAATATTTGCTGAGATGCGATCCTGAATTCAACTTATAGTTACCTGTTTTCTTTGAAGTTGAGGGCATTTACCTGTTAGATGGGCACTTAGGAATTTTCTGCTCTGGAGTCCCCAGAGAGTGAGGTAGAGAGGCACCTGACCACAAGAGTAGGTACCTGTGAACAAAGCAAAAGCCTCCAAGAGCTGGTTTCAAACAGAACCTTAAGGTGAGGTGGGGGGGAGAGTACCCCAGACAGGAGAGCTATAGTTTGAAGTTCCTGAGCATTCAGTCCCAGGCCTGGGAGCAGATGAGATGGATCAGGGAGAAAACTAAGAAGGTTCTTTTAGAGCTACAGTGTCAGCAGAAATACAGTGGGGATTATGTGTGTTAACTGTCAAGTTTATCACCATGGTTTAACTTGTAAACAAGGCGATGGCCCGTCTTGGTTGTCAATATGACGCCACCTGGAATCAGCTAACACCCAAGCTAGCTGGGTAGTGCTTGTGAGGAATTCTCTCTCTCTCTCTCTCTCTCTCTCTCTCTCTCTCTCTCATCTACCCACCTCTAACTCCCCAGCACTGGGAATAAAGGTGTGCACTACCACACATCTTTTTTTTCCCTTAACTTGACTTTTTTTTACGTGTATATGTGGATGCCTGTATGCATGTGTGTTCACCTCATTCATGTCTCATGCCCATGGATACTAGAAGAGAGTGTCAGATCCCCTGGTATTAGAGTTACCAGCAGATATGAATTGGCCAATGTGGCTGTAGGGAATTGAATCCCAGTCCTCTGCAAGACCAGCAAGAGCTCTTACCCACTGAGATTCCTTCCAGCCTTAAAGAAAAGGGGGGGGAGCTTTAATATTTCTTTGATATTTCTTTGAACTGTCTTAAAGCCTACAGAAACATCATCAGGAGAAATCTCATTAGGTTTTTGACCCAGAATGTCGTCAGCAGTGAAGCCTTTATTGAGGACACAAAAGTCAGGTCTTCCTTGTTCAAGTTGTTCATGGTTTCCTTATGAACCTGTGGAAAACTGAGAGATGGAATTAGAGATGATTTCCAATTTATCACAGAAGCAAACCTCCAGGAAATCCAAATGTTGTCTCTTACAAGCAGCAATGGAAACCGGCTTGGAGAACAGCAGATCCCTGTCACCCTCGTTGTGGACTGGGGAGCACTCAGCCTCCCCAGTAGGTGACTTCATTTCTGTCATTGGTTGTTTTTTGAGACAGGGTCCCAGAATGTCAGGGTCTCAGCCCTGGCTGTTCTAGAACTCACTGTGTAGACCAGGCTGGCCTTGAACTCACATAGATCTGCCTGACTCTGCTTTCTAAGTGCTGGGATTAAAACCATGCTCCATGTAGGTGACTCCTCAGAAAGGAACAAGACAGAGGGACATTCCAAAGAGGAAATATACAGGGCAAAGACAAGAAGGACAGAAGGATAGTCAGTGTTTGGTAAAACTGATGTTCTGGTGTGGAATTGACCATAGGGTTTTCTGCTGAGTGAGAGACAGGAAGAAAGCAAAACAGAATAAAAAGTGTTCTATGGCCAAGCTAGCTTCAGAACTGAGATTTTATTTTTAGATCAATGGTTTTTAAAAATGTGGTTCCCAGACCAGCAGCTTCAGCATTACTTCGGAACTTGCTAGAAGTGTACCTTCTTGTGTCCATTCGCACACCTGCTGGGTCAGAAACACTAGGGATAGGTAATAACAATGTATATCCATGTGAGCCCTTTAAAAAAGTGTGTGTGTGCGCATACACGCATGCACATGCATGTCACATGTGTGCAGGTGGCATATGAGTAAAGGTGCCCAGGAGGCCATTAAAGATGCCAGATCCCCTGGTATTAGAGTTACAGGTGGTTTTGAGCCTTCAAGAACTCTTAGCCACAGAGGATCAATCCAGCCCTGTATCCAGTTGACACTAACCTATGATCAAGCTCACAAAGCAATGCTTTGGGCATCAGGAGGCCACCAAAGGCCACCTCATAAAAGAGATTAGATCAGAGTTGTTCTCTCGAAACATAGTGAGGGGTCTGAATAATATTGCATTGTGTATATGATGCCCATTTTTTTAAAAAAAATTATTATTTTTATGTGTATGAGTATTACCTGCCATGTATGTATGTGCACTGTGTGTGCCTGGTGCTCATGTAGGTCAGAAGAGGGTGTCAAGGCCTTTAACTCCCAGCATGAAGGAGGCAGTGGCAGGCAGATCTCTGCGAGTTTGAGGCAGGCCTGGTCTACAGAGGAGAGGGTGTCAGATCTCTGGAACTGAATTCAGACACATCTGAGACATCATGAGGGTACTGAAATCTGAATGGTCCTCTATATGAGCAGCAAGTACTCTTAACTGCTGAGCTATCTCTGCGACCCTGAGAAGTCCATTTTCAGTATCCATTCACCCAATGATGGACATGTAGGCTAATTCCGTGAGTTGGCTTTGGTGACCTGTGCTGCAGTGGATGTAGGTGTGCAGGGACCTGGGGATCACACGTAGATCAAAGTAAGCTGAACGTAGAAAGACAAATACTGCATGTCAGGAGGTGACATCAGGACCAGAGAGCACCAAGGGTGGTGGTGGAGATGATCCAAGTGTACTGCAGGAAACATGTATGAAAACCTATTATTTATTGTGCAAATAATATGTGCTTTAAAAGGGGGTAGTGGTAGTGACATAGGAAGAAGCGAGACAGAGCCTCAGGGAGTATTTCAGTCGTCCTAGTGAGAGAACGACAAGAAACAGTGAAACTTGAACTATAAGAAGAGGTGGGACCAATAGTAGTGGACAGGAGGGTGCCGGGGAGAGAGGAGCCAACCCAGCACCAGGACTACACTAAATAAGCGTGTATTTCACAGCGACTCATGTTTTCCTGAGAAATAGATCTGAGCTCCCTCCACTAGAAAACCAGGCACCCAAAATTGACTCCTGGGGTCCTTTCCAGCTCAGTTACCAAGTGAACAAAGCTGCCAGGTGGCCTGCTGTGTCTTGTGAGGTGGCAGGCTGCCCGGCGGTAACACCTAGGGATGTGTTGGCTCCTGTCTCTTTATATTCGCTGCCTTGAGCCTGCAAATAGTGAGCATCTTAATCCTGGCCTCAGTCACGGTGTTATAGAGGCCTCAGCACCCAGCCAAATAATACTAACACCGTGATGGCTAAAGAAACCCCACCTTGGTACCCACTACCGTTGTCTCTGACTCCAGTCCCTGGAAGATACTAGTAGCCCTGATTTCCATCCAGAAATGAACAACCATTACTATCTACATGTTACGATACGACGAACTGCTTTTGGACTTCTGTGACCTGCTTATGCAGACATATGAGAACTATTTTGAGGTCACCTGGACCACGTAATCTTGGCAGAGTGGAACAGCTCCTGGCTTTCTAGTGCAGATACTCAGGTCCTCGTCTGGTTTTCTTCTTTAGAGATCCTTCTCTCACTCTCTCTTTGTGTGGCAATCTCAAGTTCGGCTCAGACATTGTTGTCCTGCGGGCAGCAGCTCTAATAAATCTAAGGCGTTATAAACCTGACTGAGTCTGTGGTCTTCTTAGGGTCCCAAAGTTGATAGTACTACTAGAAGTTAGAATGCTAGATACTACTATTATTAATAATAATAATGCTACTTCTACTACTAATGCCAAGTAATACTAGTGCTAATGGTAACTATTACTAATACTAGTAATGCTAAATAAACTCCCATATAGAGATCAAAGCAGCAAAGCTCAGAACCAATGAGATAAGAATAAGAAAGTTCCAGAGAAACCCTGTCTCAGAAAAAAAAAAGAATAAGAAAGTTAAGTGATAGATTGATTTTCCTCACTTCTATCTTGATGTTATTTTTAAGGAACTATTAAATATCCTCACTTTTAAATACTTTTTCCTTTGGAGAGGAGAGTGCCCCATCTGCTGCTGGTGCTCAGTGAGCAAGGACATGTGGGGTGATTAGTCTGATAGGAGACTAAATATGCTTCCTATAACTCGAAAAGATGAAGCCTGTAGCCTACTTAAAAAAGCACACATTTATTGGGCTGGAGAGATGCCTCTGTGACTAACAGGGCACTCGTTGCTCTTGCAGAGGCCTGGGTTCCATTCCCAGCTTACATGATAGTTCTTAGCTGTATGTTACTCTAGTTCCAGGAGACCCATACACCCTCATCTGATCTCTGAAGACACTACACACATGTAGTGCACACACATACATGTAAGCAAAACATTCATACACATTAAGATAAAACAAAGCAAAAATCCTATATTTGTTGGTGTGTGTGAGTACCATGGCATGTATGTAGCAATCAGAGGACAACTTGCAGGAGTCAGTTCTCTCCTTTCACTCTGTGGATACCAGGCATCAAACTGGGGATGATAAGCTTGGCAGCATGGAAACAGAGGCTGCTCACTCATTTCCTGACCGCTCAGACCCAAATAATCACACAGAAACTGTGTTAATTGTAACACTGCTCGGCCAATGACTCAGGCATATTTCTAGCTAGCTCTTACATCTTGAATTAACCTATTTCTATTAATCTGTGTATCGCCTTAGGTTGTGGCCTACTGGTAAGGTAAGGTTCCAGTGGGCATCTTTCTCCTTTGTCAGCAACATGGCATCTTCCTGACTTCACCTACTCTCTCTATATATCTCTGTTCAGATTTCCCACCTGGCTTTACTCTGCTAAGCCATTGGGCTAAGCAGCTTCTTTATTAAGCAATAAAAGCAACACATATACAGAAGGACATCCCACATCAGCAGCATGCACCCTTACCCTCTGACCCATATCACTGTCCCTGTGGTCTGTTTTTGTCTCTATAGCAACTTATATTCTCTAGAAGAGAAAATACTGAGAAATATGATTTTTTTATAATCAAAAGTGAAGCCCACACACCACTGTATACCATATGTGTCATAGGAAACACTCAGAATTCCAACCTAAGGAAAAAACAATGAGAAATAAGGGAAACTAGAAAGTCTTTTGTAAATAAGGACCTAAATTTATTTAAGCCAGATAACAACACCTGCAAAAGCAGAAATCCAAATGCCATTAAGCATTCACACCGTATTGAATTTGCGTATGCATATGTTATGAAATACAAGATCCAGAAGTTAACAGAAACCATTTTTTTTTTTTTGCTTCTTTGGAGTAAATTTAACTGCTAGATTAGATGACAGAAAATGATCAGTTAGTATTAGTGATAAAAACTTGGTAAATCATCAACAGCAGAAGGTTTAAGCTTGATGTAGAAGTGAGGCACAGTGATGTATCTGTGCACTAAGGAGGGAGAGGAAGGCAGATCCCGAGAGATCTCTTGTGGAATATTAGTTGATGTAGAAGTGAGGCATAGTGATGCATCTGTGCACTCAGGAGGGAGAGGAAGGCAGATCCTGAGAGATCTCTTGTGGAATATTAGTTGATGTAGAAGTGAGGCACAGTGATGTATCTGTGCACTAAGGAGGGAGAGGAAGGCAGATCCCGAGAGATCTCTTGTGGAATATTAGTTGAAGATGTGTTATATTTGTTTATGCTGTGGAACATTTATTTTAATGATATAAAGATGTGCTGCATTCTTTTAGGTTGTATTTGTTTAACTCTTTGAAGCTGTACTACTTTGCCTACTTAAAACACCTAATTGGTCTAATAAAGAGCTGAACGGCCAATAGCTAGGCAGGAGAAAGGATAGACAGGGCTGGCAGGCAGAGAGAATAAAGAGGCGGAGAAATCTCTGGGAACAGAGATCAGGGAACAAGAAAAGAAATGTAGGAGTATGCCAGGAACCCAGCCACACTGCCAGACATAGAATAAGAAGGAAAGCAAAGATATACAGCAATACTGAATGGTAAAAGACCAGAGGCTAAAGGTAAACAGGATAACTTAAGAAAAGCAGACTAGAAATAAGCCAAGCTATGCCCGGGTGTTTATACGTAAAAATAGGTCTCTGTGTGATTATTTGGGAGCTGGGTGACAGGCCCCCCAAGAGTAAAAGAGAGAAATCAACAACAACAAGATCAGTCTAGGATATATGCAAGAACTTAGATAGTAGGCAGAAGGGTCAGAGTTGAAGAAAAGCCTTGGCTACAAAGCAAGGCCAATTTGGCCTACATGAGACTCTGTCTCAAAAACACAAAACCAGGACTGAAGTAAAAGCTAGCACTTCCACTTATTAATTATGTTACCTTTGGTGATTGACTAATACTCTCTGCACACCAGTTTTCTGTTGAAAGAATACAGCTACTAATTGTATTGATCACATTAACATAAGGTACACATAGAGTATTCAATAAATGCTTGCTACTATGATTTGGCCAAATATTTTTATGTGTACATGTGTGTCTTCAGGAAGAGCTCAAGACATGTCATCTGCCATTTTGGAGAGTGGGTGGAACGCAGATCACCAGAACACTCTCTACTAGAATTTTCTTCTGACATGGAAACTGCTTACAGGGAACTGTGACATGCCAGACAGACTCTGCAGGGGGTTTAATTCTTCTTTACTCACATCCAGGGAAAGGATTAGAAAGACTATAAGAGAGATGACATAGATTGGTGAGATTGAGTCAAAGGATTAAAAAATGAAAAACTTCTAAAAACAAAACAAAAAAAAGCTCACAACCAAACAAACAAAACACACAAAATGCAAAAAACAAACTACTACATTTCAGGTAACAGTTATTAGAAAATGTTAAACTAAGACAAGGTTATTTATCTGTTAAATTTAAAACAGAACATATTGATAAGCACAGCATAGCGTATGGGGGTAAAATGTGGAAAACATGTTCATGTCTGTGGCGGGGTAAGTGCACCCTTTGAGGCCGATTCCAAGGATGGGGAAGAGCAGAGCCCATGATAAAGGCCTGGCCAGAGTCTCACCAATACGTGTTGGGGTAAGCAACTGTTTTCCAAATGAACGTCAAAGTCTCCAGTTCTGCTTCTGCCAAAGATTTGAGGAGCTCATCTTTTTATATGCTCATCGCTCTGCTGAGCTGAGTCAGGCAACAAACACACATTTAGCACCAACTGTCTACTAGGTTCTGTATCCTGAAAATTAAGACTCTTCTTGTTCTACTTATTATCAAAGGTTGCCTGACTTCCTGGGCATATTTCTCACTGTGGGTAGGGAGGGAAGTGGGGGTCTTTTCCAGTCAATCCTGTTTTTAAACTTCCCATACACAAGGGTTTCACTTTCCCATTTACACAAGGGTTTTACTTTTCCAGGCAGAGATTAAAAACCAAACAACTAACATACCACAAGAGAGATGGCGATGGAACACGATCAAAGGTGTTGGGATAGAACTTACTGCCCTTGGGTTTAAGTTCCAGCGCCAAAACCAAACCACCCAAAAGAAGCAACAACAAAAAGCCCAAACAAACAAATACAATCAGGCATGTAGCACATATCTTTAACCCCAGCTCTCAGAAGGCTGATGCAGGCAGATCGAAATTCAAGACCAATTTGGTCCACAAAGAGAGTTCAAGAGCTGCACAGAGAGACCATGTATCAAGCAAAACAAGCAGCAGGAAAGGTTCTACTAGTTGCCAGTGGTTCAATGAAAGATATAAAAGGTGATTTCATACTAGGCAGCACCCCCGATAGAACACAAGAATGAGATCAGACTTCCTCAGCAAAAATTTGAAATCCTTTATGTTTTTCTGTCCTAAAACTTTTCTCTCTGTGTGTGTGTGTGTGTGTGTGTGTGTGTGCGCGCGCACACACACGTGTGAATGTGTTTACAGGTGCATTTAGAGGTCAGAGGGTGATGTTAGATGTCTTTATTTCTGTCTACCTCATATTTGCTTTGTTTGCTTTTGGCCACGGTCTCACTATGTAGCCCTGGCTGTCCTGGAACATGGGCTATGTAAACCAGGTTGGCCTGGAGATCGCCTGTCTCTGCCTCCCAATTCCTGGCATTAAAGGCATGCACCACCATGCCCAAATGCACCAAATTTCTTGAGACAAGTTCTCTCAGCGAACCTGGAGTTCATGGTTCTGGTTTTGGCTAGACTAACTAGCCAGTGATCTCCAGGAATCCTTCAGTCTCCACTCCCCAGGGCTAAGCTTACAAGTGTAAGCCATCGCACCAACTCTTACATGGATGCTGCGGATCTGAGCTCACATCTTCACACGTTATGGATGATCTCCCCAGCACATGCCCTTCATATTTTGCCTTCCAAGAAAGAGAAACACTCTAGAAATCACTGGCAAGCAGAGTTCTGCTTTTATAGAAACTACATCTACTCAACATGAAAAATGCTGTAAGGTTTTTCTACAAAGAGATTGAGGCCTGTCCTACTGCAGCCTCCTAACACACTTCTTTTGAAAGCGGACAGACGTCTTCCCAGCACTTTCCTTACTCAATTCCTTTTGCTTTCAGCTCCTCCTTGACACGTGTCAGGTAATGAGGATCAGGGTAGCCAAAACTGCATGGAAAAAAAGGAATCCTGTTAGCTTTCTCCCAAATAATTCTCAAGAATCTGTACAATAGCCGGGTATGGTGGCACAGGCCTTTAATCCCAGCACTGGGATGGTGACAGCAGTCACATCTCTGTGAGTTTGAAGCCATCCTGGGCCACACAGTGAGACCCTGTCTCAAAACAACAACAAAAATCTGTACAATTTACATTTGAGAATATAGTATTCTGGGATCCAGCATCCTTGGGCAATCAGACAGTGACTGGTATCTAGTCACTGAAGTGCCCAGCTGACTGACCAGCATCTGTTTTCCAAACAGACTGCTTAACACCTTAGCTCATTCCAAGTACTGATGCATGTAATGTTCTAAAAGCCAATTTCTACAGAGAAGGTAACCATATGATAGTAGGACTTCAAACTGGGAAACTTAACAAGGTCTCAGGATAGTTTTCTTTTGGATGCCACAAGTAGAGGAATTCTGAGTTTTATAAAATACAATCAGATTTCCTGGAATATATCTCCCGCCATCTTGGGGCTCTTTATAATGAAGACTTTTTTATACCGTGTTTCATCCATGTGAGTTCAGCATCTTTGTGGACTGATGGGAAGATGGGGGTGAGGGAGAGTAAGATGACCTTAAAAGAAACCAAAGCAGGGCTGGAGACATGGCTCAGAGGTTAAAAGCATTGACTGTGCTTCCAGAAGACCAAGTTCAATTCCCAACACCCACATGGCAGCTCACACCTGTCTGTAACTTCAGGGAACCTGACATCCTAACACAGACATAAAAGCAGGCTAAACAATAACGCACATAAAAATAAATAAATAAATCTAAAAGAAACCAAAAATCAAAGCAAATTAACATTACTAGGATCTACCTTTTAAATTGACATGAAACCCTAAAGTAAATCAACTTCGGCACCATTCATCTTGGGTTCTGAAACCCCTTTCTTCTGATGCATTTGGGGGGGGGTGTGGAAACAAGGTTTCTCTGTGTAGACCTAGCTGTCCTGGAACTCTCTCTGTAGACCAGGCTGGCATCGAACTCAGAGATCCACCAGCCTCTGTCTCCTGAGTACTGGGATTAAAGGAGTTCTCCCCCCTGCCCAGCTGATACAAAATTTACTAACCAAGGCAAACATTATGAATGGCAAGTATAAAGTTGGAGGGACCAATTTTTTTCTTCAAGACAGTGTTTCTCAACATAGCCCTGGCTGCCCTGGAACTTCCTCTATCGACCAGGCTGGTCTCAAACTCAGAGATACATCTGCCTCTTCCTTCCAAATTCTGGGATTAAAAGTATGTGCCACCACTGCCTGGCTGGGACCAATACTTTTTGTCTTTAAGTTATCATTATGGATTAATATTTTGCTGTGTGTGTTGGCTATTTTCAAGACATAAATTGGAGTCATCAGAGAGGAGGGAACCTTAATTGAAGAACTGCTTTCTTGTGCGGTGGTGTCACACAACTTTAGTCTTAGCACAGAGGGAGTCTGGCCTGGCCTACAGAGTGAGTTCCAGGACAGCCAGGGTTATACAAAGAAATTGCCTCCATAAGATCCGGCTGTAGGCAAGCCTGTAGGGAATTTTCTTTTTCTTTTCTTTCCTTTTCTTTTTTGAGACAGGGTTTCCCAGTAGCTATGGAGCCTAACCTGGAACTCACTCTATAGACTAGGCTGGCTTCAAACTAAAAGAGATCTATCCACTTGACTCTGTCTCCCAAGTGTTGGGATTAAAGGCATGTGCCATTACTGCCTGGCACGATTTTTTATTTTTATTTTTGGTTTTTTGAGACAGGGTTTCTCGTTTTAGCTTTAGAACCTGTCCTGGAACTTACTCTGTAAACCAGAGCTCACAGAGAACCTACCGGCCTCTGCCTCCCAAGTGCTGGCATTAATGGCATACACCACCACCAACTGGCACATTTTCTTAATTAGTGATTGATGTCCACTCCATTGTCAGTGGTGCCTCCCTGGGCTGGTGGTCCTGAGTGGCTATAAGAAAGCTGGTTGAGCAATCCATGGGGAACAAGTCAGTAAGCAGCACCCCTCCATGGCCTCTGCATCAGCTCATCCAGTTTCCTGACTGCTTTGAGTTCCTGCCTCTCTTCCCTCAGTGACTATGACTCAGAAGATGTAAGCCAAATAAACCTTTTCTTCCCTATGTCGCTTTTTGTTATCACAGCAAGAGAAACCCTAACTAAGACACTGGGCTAACATCTACTGCTAGATTGCCTTTTCATACCACAGCCTCAAACTGCAGCACTTAACACCCACTATGCTTTGTTCAGCAACCATTACATTTCAAAGGGCTCTTACTTTTCTGGTCCTCCAAACGTGGATGTTTTGTGATGGATGTCATTCCATGTAATGACATCGGAGGCTCCTGATACTCGAGAGTCCCCTACTGTGAAAATCAGCCTGTTCTTAAAGGCTTTATGGAGCAGATCTAAGACCTTTCTTCCCTCCTGATTATCAGGCAAGTATGCAGTTCGTCGTGTTCCTCTATAGGGCTCTCCTGGGTTTGGGTGCTCATCCTGTATGAGGAAAGGAAAATGTTAAATAAAAAATGGCATGCCTTTAATCCCAGGACTAGGGAGGCAGAGGTAGGCGGATATCTGTGAGTTCGAGACCAGCCTGGTCTACAAGAGCTAGTTCCAGGACAAGCACCAAAGCCACAGAGAAACCCTGTCTCGAAAAACCAAAAAAAAAAAAAAAAAAAGGCATGCCTCTGAAATTTACTATAAACTAAAGGTGTGTGCACTATAGGTGAAGTCTACTGAAAACCAAAAAGAAAATGCTGTTTTGCTCATATTCTGAATAATTCACAGTTCTCCTCTTCGGATTGTATCCACGCATCTCCTCCCATCCTGACATATGGTCTCTACCTTCAAAAAAGGCAGGAAAAGCTAGATGTGCAGCTTGGCAGTGCTTGCTTGGCACGCACAAGGGGCTGGGTTCAGCCCAACACTGTCGAAACAGCTGAAAAGGCATCCAAGTTCTAAGTGAACAGTACGGCCTCTAGCTATTCTGTCCCTACCACAATCACCGGATGAGTACCTGGAAAATCAGCATCTAAGAGACTACAGGACGACCCCTTGGGTGCTGGTAACTCTAGCAGAGCCAAAAGAAACTCACATTCCTCTGGTACACTTACTGTTTGGATGCCACTTGCCATAACGTATTGAATCACAATTGTGCCACAGTCTGCATAACCCGGAAGTGACTGTCTTGAAGTGGTGAAAGTCATGGTTCCATCTGGCTGGTTCCCTTTCTGGATGCCATAGGAAGTCTGACACAGAGGACAGACAGGCTTGAATGACAAGGCCTTGGTGATACAAGAGGAGCAGAATTCATGCTTGCACTTAGGGAGCACACGCTTGTTGCTAATGGGATCCATGCAGATGGCACAGGAATCTTCGTTATCATTTGCCTTCAAGGCCCCAGAGCTGTCAGCAGAGCCTCTGAGAGGAGGTGAAGCTGCATTTGAGTCATTCCTGTCGATATCCATGGGTGTCTCGTGATCCACATTTAATCTCTCTCCAGACAACGGGGACATTCCCATTCTTTTGAACATATACTGCTTTGCCTGTGCAAGTTGATTCGGCAAACCAATCAAAGTCATTGACTCTTTAGATATCA
>PVIU01031199.1:0-14394 GCA_004026605.1 Ondatra zibethicus
TATTTAACCAATGAGGGCAATATACAAACAGAAGACCCTCCTACACCAACCCCCGACTGTCTGAGTCCAGGGGATTGAACTCAGGTTATCAGACTCAGCAGCAGGTGTCTTACCAGCTGAGCATCTCACTGGCCTGGAAGACAAAGACTTTTATACCCACAGCACACGGTAGGGAAGGATGCATGATGATGTAAGTATATTTTCCTTCCCCAAAATAGATGGATCAGATGGGAGGATGGAGAGTAGGAGGGGATGTGTCTGGAGCTTAAATGCTGGTCCCTGAGAAGAGGCTGAGCCCTCCTGTCTGTTTGGGTTAAATCTTTGGTTGGGTGGGTGTGCAGCTGCGATCCCAGGAGCCCGAAGGAAAAGTCAGATTCTCTTGGAGCACGGGAAGGGTGGAGTCTTCTCCTAGTTTCCTTCCTATTGCTGTGATAAAGACCGTGACCAAAAAAGCAACGCAGGGAGGAAAAGGTTTGTTTGGTTTGTACATCCGGATCACAGTCGGTCACTGAGGGAAATCAAGGCAGGAACTCCAGCAAGGGAGGGCTATCAAGGCAGGAACTAAAGCAGAGCCCATGGCGGAGGGCTGCCTATTGGCTTGCTGCTCATGGCTTACTCAGCTTGCTTTCTTATGCAACCTAGGACCACTTGCCCAAAGGTGGTCCTGCCGCAGTAGGCTGGACCCTCCCACATCACAAATCAAGAAAATGCTGCCTTGTTGGTGATGCCCATCAGGAAGCAGAGGCAGGTCTGGTGGGCGGAGCTAGTTCCAGGGCAGCCAGGGCTAGGCAGAGAAACCCTGTCTCAGCGGGGGAGGGGGAGGGAAGGGGGGGAAACAAAAGGAAAGAAAAGAAAAAGAAAATGTCTTCACAGGCTTGCCTACAGGTCAATCTGATGGAGGCATTTTCTCAAGTGAGGTTCCCTTTTCTCAGATAACCCTAGCTTGTGTCACATTGATCAAAACGAGCCAGCACATGTCTCAAAGAAGAGGAGGAGGACAACCTGATTTCCCAGGCATAAATGGTAGTCAGGTAGGCTTTTAGTGGAGCGCTGGTCTCGCCTGGCCTTGGGAGATGAGGTAGGTGGCAGTGACTGACTGAAGTGCCCAGCCGTTGGGCTCCGAGTCCGTGTGATAGCAGCCTGGCCTTCCCAGCATGGTGAGAGGGAGGTGGATAACATCTATGACCCCAAGAAGAAGAGGTTGGAAGATCTGAAGGATGAAGGGCAGGCATGGGACAGTGATCAGGCATCCTCCCGGCTGCCATTCTCAGCCATAGACAGCATGAAGTAGCGTGTGTGCTAGGGTTGCTGAGTTGTCACCACAGAGCGGTGGGTGGGGAGGCTAGAGAATGGTGACACAGACCTGTAACTCCATCCCTCAAGTGGCAGAGGCAGGAGAATTTCGAGTTTACTATCACCCTGAGCTACATAGTGAGATCCAGGTCAGCCTAGATTACGTGGCAAGATCCTGTCTCGAACATCTGGGGCCCGGAGGAGCTAGCTCGGGTGAAGTGTTTGCCATGGAAGCATGAGGACCAGAGAAGCTGAGCGTGGTGAAGTGTGCCCGTAGTCCCAGCTGGGAAGGCAGAGATGAGCAGACCCCTGGGGCTCACAGGCTACTTGGCAAACTCCAAGCCAGTGAGAGGCCCTATCTCCAAAACACAGCACAGTACAACAAAAAGATACCAAAAACTGAAGTTAACACTGCCAAAGGAAAGGCACCCAAGGTAGACCTTTGGCCTTTACACCCGTGTGTACTGTCACACACCTGAACACACACACACACACACACCCCACCAGCAGCAGCAGCAGCAGTAGCAGCAGCAGTAGAAGAAAGAGGAAGTCACCCTAGCAGCAGCAGTAGAAGAAAGAGGAAGTCACCCTTCACGACAGAGCTTGCAAGTCGGGCTTCCTTCTCTGTCAGTACTCACTTGGCCATCTCCCCAGCCAAGTCAACAGGAGCTGGGAAAGGCAAGACAAAGGAGCCGCGTCCTCTCTAAGTCTGGAAGTGCAGGGTTAACCTTGGATGGTCCAGACTAGATGTCCTGCCTCACAGAGGGAAAGGTGGATCTGAACAGAGTAGTCCATTGTAACAATACTGAGAATAGCAATATGTGCAGGTGGTGCTGACCCGGACACTGTGTGCTCTTGTATCCATCCATGGATGGCCTCATGCGGGCATGTTTCAGCACACTTGAGTCCCACGACTGTCACTTGTAGATGTTAACTGTTTGCCGGTGTTTTCTGCATATGTCGGTTCATTACCCTTCTTTCTCCATGAGAAGTGAGGTTTTGCTCAAGAGATTCCCCGGCCCATACGATTGGTCAGAGACATGTCTGGGCTTGAATCCAGAACTTCGGTCATCTGAGTTCTTTCCACTGTGCTGCCTGTGTCCAATAAATAAATTAAAAAAAAAAAAATAGTTCAGTAGGTAGAGTGCTCGCTGAGCATGTTCTAAGCCCTGGGTTCCAGTCCCGGCACCACACGAATCAGGCCAGGGGACACACTTGTACTCCCTGCACTTGGGAGGTAAAGGCAGGAAGATCAGAAGAAGCTCAGGTCACCCTCAGCTACATAGTGAGCTTGAGGGCCTGTCTCAAAAATAAATAATAAATAAATAAACAAGTGTTGAACTTGGCATCCTACTTTAGAGTAAAAAGATGACGTCAAAACTGAGACGGGGATGTTTAAACATTACAGAAGACAGGGTAAGAGCAGAATGGAGTGCAAAGGCTTGTCGGGCGAAGCTGGAAACAAAATTGGAGCCTGCAGTGTCACCAACTCCTAGGGAAGAAAGCAGAGGGCACCGTTTGTTTTGAGACAGAGTCTCACTAGCTCTAGCTGCTCTGGAACTTGCTATGTGGACTGGATTGGCCTCAAATTTCCAGAGATCTGCCTGCTTCTGCTGTTGAAGAAAGTCTCCTTATGAGGAGAGAATGAGCACGGTAGCAAGGAGGGCTCCGGTGAGGAGTGCAGCCGGTGCTGAGGACCCATGCCCACTACAGAAAAGAAAACCTAACGAGGGGAGGCAAGGACAGGGCGTGATAAACCTGGAGCTCTTAGGGTCAGAGAGAGGGACACTCGGTAGTCAATGGGGTGCTGAAGGGGGTACCGGTGAGAGTCCTGATGGGGGTAAGGATGGAGAATACTGTAGGGACCAACAAAACCACCACCGGGCAAGAGTTATGGAGCTTGCTAAAGCCGGGAAGCCAGCCACTGTCACCTGTGTTCAGACAGGCAGAAGGGGTGGCCACGGCAGAAGCAAGGAAAGCTGCTGGTGGCGAAGCTGCAGAAACAGGGCACTCCTTTTTGTTTTTTTGTTTTTGTTTGGTTGTTTTTGTTTTGTTTCGAGACAGGGGTTCTCTGGAACCTGTTCTGGAACTAGCCCTTGTAGACCAGGCTGGCCTCCAACTCACAGAGATCCACCTGCCTCTGCTTCCCGAGTGCTGGGATTAAAGGCGTGCGCCACCACCGACTGGCATGGGGCACTCTTGTGAAAGGAGGTGAGTTGACATAAGTTGGAGCAAGGCTCAAAATTAGTCTTTGAGATTGATTGAGGAGGTGGGGAACCATTGCTTAGGGGCTGCTGCTCCCTCTTCCCCCCTCCTCCTCCTCCTCCTTCTTCCAGACAGGATTTCCTCTCTGTAGCCCTGACTGTCCTAGAACTTGCTCTGTTCACCAGGTTACCCTTGAACTCAGATCCACCTGCCTCTGCCTCCTGAGTGCTGGGACTAAATGTGTGCACCACCATGCCTAGCTTGCTTAGTTTCTTGCTTAGGCTGCTAGAGATTGTTTTCTGACCTGTAGAAATGGGAGCGGAGCTTGCCATGAGCTTATAGACGGGGGCTGGCGGCTGCAGACTATGGGATGGGCTGTAGTTCTGGCTTCGTATGAGATCTAGCCAGCGCTCATTTGTATATTCAATTTTTCAGTACATCAAAGGGGACACAAGAGACAAGCTTTATTTGGAATAATTTAAACATTTCAATGAGTAAAAACAGTAGAGGCTTATAACTCATTCAGATAAAAATTGATTTGTGAGTTTATTTTAATACAAAATAAAGAAAGCAAGAGAGGGGAGCTTGCTCTGCATTATTCTCTCCAGTACAGTGCCAACTAAAACATATAGAAGACACAGCCGAGTAAGAGACTGGGTGGGGCTGGAGAGAGAGCTCATTGGCTAAGAGCGCTTGCTGTTCTTACAGAGGACCTGGGTTCAGTTCCTGACACCCCTATCAGGCAGCTCACAAACCATCTCTAACACCATTCAGGCGCTCTGACATTCCCTTCTCACCTGTACTCTTGGGCACATACCCACATACAAACACAGAGGCAAAATTTTAAATAAATATTAAAGGTAGAATATCTTACAGTAATTGATTCAGATAGACATTATTAGTGGATCTAAAAATGTTGGGGTTAAAACTTCACTGGGTTCCAGACAAAGTATCTCCCACAGAGCACTCATGAAAAGTGGAGGGAACCCTGCTTATAGTGGGGAAAACTGGTGGGGGCTACACTCATTAGGTATCAAGGTGAACGGCCCCAGAGATGGAGCCAGATGATGTCAGGTCATCATAGCTGGTGCCCGCAGAAGAACGTGGTGTGAGTTCTGCTGTGTTCATACCAGAAAATGGGTTGTCTGAATCTCATCGCAAGAAAGCACCAGACACTCTGCAAAAGGCCTGCTCTGGACCCTGCAAAAATGCCAGTGCCAGCCGGTCAGTGTTGATGTACACCTTTAATCCCAGCACTTGGGAGGCAGAAGCAGGCGGATCTTTGTGAGTTCAAGGAGGCTAACCTGGTCTACAAAGAGAGTTCCAGGCCAGGACAACCAGGGCTACACATAGAAACCCTGTCTGTAAAAACAAAAAAACAACAACAAAAACAAACAAAAAACTACAAAAAATGAAATATATAAATAAAATAAAATAAAAGGTGCCAGTGACATGCAAAACAAAGAATGGCTGGGGACAGGCTTGAGAGGAAAGGAAACCCATTAACGACGATAACTACCAGAAATGCATGATCCCAGCTGGAAGCTGCACGGGAAAGGCTGTAGTCGTGTGAGGTCACTTGAGTTGCTTGGGGAAATCAGAACACAGTCTTCCAGTTAGCATAGTGTGCTGGCTAGTTTTATGTCAGCGTGACACAAGCTAGAGTCATCTGAGAGGACGGAATCTCAATTAAGAAAATGCCTCCCTAACATCAGGCTACAGGCAAGCCTGGAGGGCGTTTTCTTAATCAGTGATTGATGAAGGAGGGCCCAGCTCATCTCTGAGCTGGTGGTCCTGGGTTCCATAAGAAAGCAGGTTGAGCAAGCCAGTAAGCAGCGCTCCTCCATGGCCTCTGCATCAGCTCCTGCCTCCAGGTTCCTGCCCTGACTTCCTCCACTGATGAACGGTGCTGTGGAAGTGTCAGCCAAATCAACCCTTTCCTCCCCAGGTTTCTTTGGTCATGGTGTTTGTCACGGCAATAGAAACCCTAAGAAACACACATGGTGTCTGTGGTACTTTCCCTGGCTTTTAGTGTTGTATTTTACTCTTTTGTGCTCTTTGGGGGCGGGGGGCACCACACAGCTCCCAAGTAAATCACACATGGAGGCTTATTCTTAGTTAGGAATGCCCAGCCTTAGCTGGGCTTATTTCTACCCAGTTTTTCTTAACTTAAATTATTCTGTCTATCTTTTGCCTCTGGACTTTTTCCTTTTCTTACTTCTGTGTATCTTACTTTCACTCTTACTCTGTTACTGGGTGGGAGGCTGGGAGGCTGGGAGGCTGGGTGGCTGGGTGGCTGGGTGGCTGGGTGGCTGGGTGGCTGGGTGGCTGGGTGGCTGGGAGGCTGGGTGGCTGGGAGGCTGGGTGGCTGGGAGGCTGGGTGGCTGGGAGGCTGGGTGGCTGGGAGGCTGGGTGGCTGGGTGGCTGGCCTCTGATGTCCTCCTCCCCCTTGTTCTCTTGCTCCTCCTTTTCCTCATTTCTCCTATTTTTTCATGAAACATGACAATCAAATTCATTCCATCTTGCTCTCCTGCTTTTTTTTAATTGTTTTTATTGAGCTATACATATTTTTTTCACTCCCCTTCCTCCCTCCCCTTTTTCCTTCCACTCTCCCCCCACCCCCTACTCTCAATTTACTCAGAAGATCTTGTCTTTTGCTCCTTCCTAGGTGGATCCATGTATGTCTCTCCTAGGGTCTTCTTTGTGGTCTAAGTTCTCTGGGGTTGTGGACTGTAGGCTGGTTAGCCTTTGCTTTATGTCTATTATCTGCTTATGAGTGAGTACATACTGTATTTGTCTTTTGGGGTCTGGGTTACCTCACTCAGTATGTTTTTTTTTTCTAGTTCTGTCCATTTGCCTGCAAATTTCAAAATATCATTGTGTAAATATACCACATTTTCCTTGTCTGCCAGCCCTGCCTATCTTTGCTCCTGCCTTGCTATTGTTCATTAGATCATCAGGTGTTTTAGACAGGCAAAGAACCATAGCTTCACAGAGTTAAACAAACGCAGAATTAAACAAAAGTCACACACCTTAAAATAATCTTCCCCAACAATGATGTCTGTAACGTACCCTTAAATAATGCAATAAAAATGACAGTAAGTTTGTGTGTCTGGAGAGAAAGAGTTGACACCAACCTGGTAAGGTGCCGGGATGGGTAACACAATTGTCAACTTGCCAGGGTCTAGGATCACCTAGGAGGAAAGTCTCTGGGGTGTTCCTGTAAGAGATCAGGGTTTACAGTGTGCAAACATGGGAGTCAGGGGCTTCGTATTTCTGACAGGTCAAATAACAACTCAAGAAGTGGCTACTGGATCTGGCGACACAATGGTCACCAGTGCCCTTAACAAACAACTCTTGGAAACATGGGATGGGGTTTTAGTTGTCATGGAAACATGGGATGGGGTTTTAGTTGGTGACACAATGGTCACCAGTGCCCTTAATAAACAACTCTTGGAAACATGGGATGGAGTTTTAGTTGTCAGAGAAACGAAAGTTAATACAGGCAGTAGAGAAGGCGACTTTTCAGAAAGTGTATCTAGGGTAGCATCGAATGAAACTAAGAGTTGGCTGTGATTCCACTCTTTCGTTCTAATTATTAACTATTATCTGTGGGTATTTAAGCCCAGCCAGCTTGGAGTTATTCCCAGAACCACATAAAATTCTTTTCATTGACCCCAGACATTTAGTTCCCTCCCTTGACTCTGTTGTCAAAAGCTTAAGAAGGACTCCCCTCCTTGTGGGTGGGGAAGCCCCTGGAAGCCTGGCCCCGACTCTCAGATCACCAGCAGGACTCCACCTCTCATCTTGCTGGAGGAGCACTGGGGTTACAGGTGTGTGCGACCCTATCCAACTTTACATGGTTCTGGGGCTCCAAACTCAGCTCCTCAAGCTGGCACGGCAGGTGCTTGACCTAATAAACCATCTCCCTAGCTTGCAAAAAAATTAAAGACTCAGATATGAACTCACCATACCCAAGGGGGGAGTCCAGAGAAGCTGTGTGGAAAACTAATTTTGTGAATTGCATCATATTTTCAGTGCACCAGCTTTTAAAATAATTCCTAAAGCAAGTTCTTTTGTATTTGTGATACGAATTTTCATCTATGAATCCTATTTGTTCACTGCAGAAATTACCTGCTCTTGGCTCTCCCCAGTAGACGCAGAGATCATAGCTCAGAATATGCGACAGAGAAGAGCATCTTACATAAAGAAGGGGTCACTGACCTATTGGAAGCATCCAACATAACAGATAAATGAAGCCAACTCTCAATCAGCTGGAGTTGAGTATCATTACATGTATGGTATATTTCCTTTGAATTGTCGTCAGTGCTGAGGGGCACAGAAACGGTGGCAGAGACAGAAAGGACAGGAGGAAGAGAGCGTCACAGAAACAGGCTGAAGGAAGAAGTGGGAAATGAAGATAAGCTGAAAGCGTGAAGGGATTCAAAGACGAAGAAGGAAAGGGGGAAAGGAAGGAAGAAGGAGAGGGAGAAAGGGAAGAGAGAAGGGAGGAAGGGGGAGAGAGAGAGACCCAGTGACAGCGACACCAGAAATAGAAGGAAGGAGGGAAGACTTTGAAGAAAGGAAAGAATGAGGATTCCAGGGAGGAGATAGGATGGAACAGCTCATTTGTCGGTTCCTGCCCTGGGCAGGGTCAGGCTGTAAGAGCACCTCTGCTTCACAGTGCCTACCTCATGTCTGCTGGTTCAAGCCACCCGCTTGGCCCGTTTTCATCCATCAACTGGCTTAGACCCCCTCTTTCTCCCAGCCCTTTCCCAGCTGAGGTTCCCAGACTGGGACTCTGCGGCTGATGCTCACATTCATTTTCCTGAGTGCAGTCGGCTCCCGTCTCGCTTCCTTCTCTCTCTGGAGCTGAGCAGGGACTGATTTCCAGCTGCAGAGGACCTGCAGAGAGTGTTCCCCATGGCCGGGTAGCCCTGGGGTACAAACTGTGCAGCTCCCTTGGCCAGAAATATGACCAAGATTAGAGATGGAATGACCCTGCCCTGAGGTGGCACCTGTTGCCTCAGGGAGGCACTGACTCCCCTCCATCCCAGGGTGAGACTGAGCCACCATGGATCTCTGCCGGAGTACTTTCTTGTTGGGATAGCCTGCTTGCAGATGATGACATGAAGACGTATTATCAATTATTAAAGTTTGGCCTTTAACTTAGGCTTGTGTCCAACTAGCTCTTATATCTTAAATTAACTCATATTTTTAAATCTTCGTTCTGGCATGTGGCTTGTTGCCTTATCTCCTTACTGCATGTCCTGTTTCCCCTGTGTCTCACTGGCAAATCTACCTTTCCTCTCCCCAGCGTCCTCTGTCTGCCCAGAAGTCCCGTCTATTCTCTCCCGCCTAGCTATTGGCTGTTCATTCAGCTCTTTACCACACCGATCACAGCAATACATCTGCACACAGAGTACAAAGAGCCCACAACATTCAGCCCTTGTCATCTATATAAACAGGAAAGGTTTTTTTCAGTCATAAGAATTTGGTTTATTTTAAAAATTATTTATAATTACATGTAATTTTTTTTCTATATTTAAGTAAGTGAAAATGCAGACTGCCACTAAATAGGGCATTCTTTTCTCTCTGTCTGAGTGCTTCTTCAGCCCCCAGAAAAGGGAAGATTCTGAGCAGAATGCAAAAGGCAGTGAACACCATCTGAGAACTTTGTTTTACAAATAACCTTATCAAGGTCATACGTAGTGTATGGTTTTCTCTCTCTCTCTTTTTTTTACTGTTTTTATTGAGCTATATATTTTTCTCCACTCTTCTCCCTTCATTGTCCCTCCCCTTCTATCTTCCTCATAGTCCCCATGCTCCCAGTTTACTCAGGAGATCTCGTCTTTTTCTACTTCCCATGTAGATTGGATCCATGGGAATTTTAGGGTCCTCTTTGTTGTCTAGGTTTTCTGGGATTGTGTATATTAGGCTGGTTT
Organism: Ondatra zibethicus; assembly: GCA_004026605.1. Lineage (NCBI taxonomy): Eukaryota > Metazoa > Chordata > Mammalia > Rodentia > Cricetidae > Ondatra > Ondatra zibethicus. Next base: position 9,444 of record PVIU01031199.1, read on the forward strand.
TTCTCTGCTTTATGTCTAAAAGTCACTTATGAGTGAGTACATATGATAATTGTCTTTCTGGGTCTGGGTTATCTCATTCAATATGTTTTCTAGATTCATCCATTTGCCTGCAAATTTCAACATATCATTATTTTTTTCCATTGTGTAGTATTTCATTGTGTAAATGTACCACATTTTCCTTATCCATTCTTCAGTCGAGGGGCATTTAGGCTATTTCCAGGTTGTGATTATGACAAATAATGCTGGTATGAACATCATTGAGCACATGTCCTTATGGTATGATGGAGCATCCATTGGGTATATACCCAAAAGTGGTATTGCTGGGTCTTGAGGTAGGTTGTTTCCTGATTTTCTGAGAAATCACCATACTGATATCCAAAGCGGCTGTATCAGTTTGCACTCCCACCAGCAATGCAGAAGTGTTCCCTTTACCCCATATCCTCTCCAGCATAAGCTATCATCGATGTTTTTGATCTTGGCCATTCTTACAGGTGTAAGATGGAATCTCAGAGTTGTTTTGATTTGCATTTCTCTGATGACTAAGGATGTTGAACATTTCCTTAAGTGTCTTTCATCCATTTTAGATTCCTCTGTTGAGAGTTCTCTGTTTAGGTCTGTACCCCATTTCTTTTATTGGATTATTTATTCTTTTGATAACCAATTTCTTGAGTTCTTTGTGTATTTTGGAGATAAGCCCTCTGTCTGATGTGGGGTTAGTGAAGATCTTTTCCCATTCTGTAGGCTGTCGTTTTGTCTTGTTGATCATATCCTTTGCTTTACAAAAGCTTCTCAGTTTCAGGAGGTCCCATTTATTAATTGTTTCTCTCAGTGTCTGTGCTGCTGGGGTTATATTTAGGAAGTGGGCTCCTGTGTCAATGCGTACAAGTGTATTTCTCACTTTCTCTTCTATGAGGCTCAGTGTGCTTGGTTTTATGTTGAGGTCTTTGATTCATCTGGACTTGAGTTTTGTGCATGGTGATATGCATTCTTTTCTTTTCTTTTTTTTTTTTTTTTTTTTTTTGGTTTTTTGAGACAGGGTTTCTCTGTAGCTTTGGAGCCTGTCCTGGAACTAGCTCTGTAGATCAGGCTGGTCTCGAACTCACAGAGATCCACCTGCCTCTGCCTCCCAAGTGCTGGGACTAAAGGTGTGCGCCACCACCACCTGGCTTGATATGCATTCTTTTACATGTTGATATCCAGTTATGCCAGCACCATTTGTTAAATATGCTTTCTTTTTTCCATTTTATATTTTTTGCTTCTTTGTCAAAAGTCAGGTATTTGTAGATGTGTGGGTTGATATTCGGGTCTTCAATTCGGTTCCACTGGACCTCCTTTCTGTTTTTATGTTAATACCAGGCTGTTTTCAGTACTGTAGCTCTATAGTCGAGTTTGAAGTCAGGAATTGTGGTGCCTCCAGAAGTTCCTTTATTGTACAGGATTGTTTTGACTATCCTGGGTTTTTTGCTTTTCCATATGAAGTTGAGTACTGTTCTTTCGAGGTCTGTGAAGAATTTTTCTGGGATTTTGATGGGCATTGCATTGAATCTGTAGATTGCTTTTGGTAAGATTGCCATTTTTACTATGTTAATTTTACCTTTTACTATGTTAGTTTTATGTTTCCATTTTATGGTTTCTTCTTCAATTTCTTTCTTCAAAGATTTAAATTTCTTGTTATATAGGTCTTCTATTTGTTTGGTTAGAGTTACTCCAAGATATTTTATGCTATTTATGCCTATTGTGAAGGGCCATGTTTCTCTGATTTCTTTCTCAGCCTATTTACCATCTGTATAAAGGAGGGCTACTGTTTTTTTGTTGTTGTTGTTAGTCTTGTATTCTGATACATTACTGAAGGTATTTATGAGTTGTAGAAGTTCCTCAGTAGAATTTTTGGGGTCAGTTATGTTAACTATCATATCATCAGCAAATAGTGAGAGTCTGACTTCTTTTTTAGTTTGTATCTCCTTGATCTCCTTTTCTTGTCTTATTGATCTAGCTAGAACTTCAAGTACTATATTGAATAGACATGGAAAGAGTGGATAACCTTGTCTTGTTCCTAATTTCAGTGGGATTGCTTTGAGTTTCTCTCCATTTAGTTTGATGTTTGCTGCTGGCTTGATGTATATTGCCTCTATTATGTTTAGGTATGTTCCTTGTATTCCTGCTCTTTCCAAGACATTTATCATGAAGAGATTTGTATTTTGCTGAAGGCTTTTTTCAGGATCTAATGAGATGATCATGTTTTTTTTTTTTTTCAGTTTGTTTATATGGTGGATTACATTAACAAATGTTCGTATGTTGAACCATCCCTGCATCTCTGGGATGAAGCCTACTTGGTCATGGTGGATGATTTTTCTGATGTGTTCTTGGATTCAGTATGCCAGTATTTTACTTTTACATCAATGTTCATGAATGAGATTGGTCTGTACTTCTCTTTCTTAGTAATGCCTTTGTGTGATTTTGGGTATCAAGGTAATTGCAGTCTTCTAAAAGGAGTTTGGCAATGTTCTGTTTTTATTGTGTGAAACAATTTGAGGAGTATTGGTATTAGTTCTTCCTTGAAAATCTTACAGAATTCTGTACTGAAACCATCTGGTACTGGGCTTTTTTTAAGTCTATTTAATTTGCTTATCTTGTCTTGATTTAATTTTGATAAGTGATATTTATCCAGAAAGTTGTCCATTTCCTTTAAATTTTCCAATTTTGTGGAGCACAGGTTTTTGAAGTATGACCTGATGATTCTCTGGATTTCTTCCATATCTGTTGTTATGTCCCCCTTTTCATTTCTGATTTTGTTAATTTGGATATTCTCTCTCTGCCTTTTGATTAGTTTGGGTAAAGGTATGTCTATTTTGTTGATTTTCCTAAAGAACCAGCTCTTTGTCTCATTGTTTCTTTGTATTGTTTTCTTCGTTTCTATTTTGTTGATTTCAGCTCTCAATTTGATTATTTCCTGCCATCTAGTCCTCCTGGATAAATTTGCTTCTTTTTGTTCTAAAGTTTTCAAATGTTCTGTTAACTAACTAGTGTGGCATTTTCCCAGCTTGTTTATGTAGGCACTTAGTGCTATGAACTTGCCTCTTAACCCTGCTTTCATTGTGTCCCATAAATTTGGGTATGTTGTGTGGTCATTTTTGTTGAATTTTAGGAAGTCTTTTATTTCTTCCTTGACCCATTGATGATTCAGGTGAGTACTGTTTAATTTCCATGTGTTTGTGGGCTTTCTGAAATTAGTGTTGCTGTTGAATTCTAATTTTAAGCCCTGGTAATCTGATAAGACACATGGTGTTATTTCAGCTTTTTTGTATCTGTTGAGATTTACTCTGTTACCCAGTATGTGATCAAATTTAGAGAAGGTTCCATGAGGTGCTGAGAAGAAGGTATATTCTTTTATGTTTGGATGGAATATTCTGTAGATGTCTGTTAAGTCCATTTAAATGATAATATCTGTTAGTCCCCCTATTTCTTCATTAAGTTTCTGTTTGGAAGACCTGTCCAGTGGTGAGAGTGAGGTGTTAAAGTCTCCCACTATTAGTGTGTGGGGCTTAACACGTGATTTAAGCTTTACTAGTATTTCTTTGACATATGAGGGTGCCCTTGTATTTTGGGCATAGATATTCAGTATTGAAATTTCCTCTTGATGGATTTTTTCTGTGACAAATACGAAATGTCCTTCTTTGTCCCTTTTGATTGATTGATTGATTGATTGATGGATTGAAGTCTATTTTGTTAGATATTAGGATAGCTACACCAGCTTGCTTCTTAGGTCCATTTGATTGGAAAAATTTTTCCCAACCCTTTACTCTGGAGGTCACTTAGCATTCCTGGAGGTCGCTTGGTGCTCCAGGAGGTTTCTCTGCAATTGTGAAGGTCATTTGGACCTGCCCCAAAGAGGTTGCTTGTTTGGGCCTGTTCCTGGGGAGGTCACTGGCTCAGGTCTGCTCCTGTGGAGCTGGCTTGTTTGGGTCTGGTCCCATAAAGTTGGCTGCCTTGGGCTTGCTCCATGGGGGTTGCTGGCTCAGTCCTGCTCTTGTGGTTGCTCATTTGGTCCTGCTCCTGCAGAGGTTTCTGGCTCACACCTGCTCCCAAGGAGGTCATTTGCTAGAGCCTGCTTCTGCAGTGGTTGCTACCTTGGCCATTCCCACAGAGGTTGGTGGATCAGTCTACTGCCTCAGAGGTCACTCCCTGGTACCTGCTCCTATGGAGGTCACTGGCTTGGGAACAGGAAAGGTTTTTAACTCTAATACAGTAAAACCATATGCAATAAGAACAATTATTAGGTAATAATTGTACTCACAATGTCTAGTCTATTTGTATTTGGCAAATTTGGATGAAGTATTGTATTACCTACCTTAGTGAGTTTAAAGTTTTATACTTAAACTACTTTCTTTCATAACTTATATTACCATCCTGAAAATATCTTTTTAGACCCTAAAAAATCATCTTAGACAAACAATTTAAGCTTTTATGTTTCTCAACCTTATAAACTTTATATCTCTTATGTAAGTTTCTTTTCTGAATTTGGTAAAAAGAAAAACTGTAAAACTATAACTATCTATTCTTCAACCTCATCAGAGACTGAAAAGGATACAATATTACCTGAGTAAACAGGAAGTGCAGATCTTTTCCCATTGTGTTGTTGACCGTGTCCTTTGCTTTACAGAAGCTTTTCAGTTTCAGGAGGTCCCATTTATTAATTGTTTCTCTCAGTGTCTGTGCTGCTGGGGTTCTATTTAGGAAGTGGTTCCCTGTGCTAATGCGTTCAAGTGTACTTCCCACTTTCTCTTCTATAAGGTTCAGTGTGGCTGGCTTTATATTGAGGTCTTTGATCCATTTGGATTTGAGTTTTGTACATGGTGATAGATATGGGTCTATTTTCATTTTTCTACATGTTGATATCCAGTTATGCCAGCACCACTTGTTGAATATGCTTTCTTTTTTCCATTTGATATTT
>PVIU01031200.1:0-15263 GCA_004026605.1 Ondatra zibethicus
TTTCAGCATTGCATTATAATAGAGAGGAACAGTATAGGATTTTCGGACAACCATCCTTTATATACCCAGTAACCTTACTGAAATTGCCAAATGGCAGAGGCTCTGTTATAGCTAACTGGACTCCTGCTATAAAATTGGATTACAGACAATTAGATCCAAAAGGTGCAAATTAGGAGAGATTGACTGCAAACTCTTAATGACTTCCAAAGACTGCTAGAAGACATTTCCCAGTTACAGCTCACTATTGGGGTAAAACCTGATGAACTAATTTATTTAATCAAAACCTTAGATGGTGACAAGGGCCTAAAAGTCCCAGGGAATTATCAGCTTTGATTGAAGAGAAATTACAGAAGACACATGTAGATCGTGTAGATCCAAATCTTAACTGCGTTCTGGTCATATTACTTCCCAAATATTCCCCTACAGGAATTTTTGTTTTGTTGTATTTTGTTTTGTTTTTTGAGATAGGATCTGTAATGATTTTAGCCACATAAGGCTGATACTTCTGGGTTCTAGGGGCCATGCATATGCAGACAAGCCCTCAGGCAGAAGTGCCTAATGGCTCCCAGGGATGCTAAGAGGCCTCGAATGACCCATGTGCTTCATGGATTACATTATTCATTTATGACTCAGCTAAGACCTTGCACATACGCGTGAGCCCGTCATCTGCGTATGGTGTAGCCACGTCAAGCCCCTACATACATGCACTAAGAAGCTTTTAAAAGCTGGATGCGCCATCTCCCCCCACCCTGCACACTGACTTCCCCAAGGCCTGTGCACGCCCCATCTAATAAACTCTTAAGTGGGTTTGTTGTGTGTTCTGTGTTTCCTTCTTACTCGCGCCAGGTAATTTCAGGATCTCTCTGTGTAACAGCTCTGGTCGTCCTGGAACTCACTTCATAGACCAGGCTGGGCTTGAACTCACAGAGATCCACCTGCCTCTGGCTCCCAAGTGCTAGGATTAAAGGCATATGCCACCACCACCCAGCCCCTAGAGGAATTTTAATGCAGAGGGAAGATATTATCTTAGAATGTACCTTTTTACCACAAACTGAACAAAAAATTAAAAAACTTATTTGGAAAAAGTCTCTGAGTTAATTCTAAAAGAAAAATTGAGACTTCATTAATTAGCAGGAATAGACCCAGCAGAAATTAGAGTACCATTTAATAATGGTGAAATTAACAAATTATGGGAAGAAAGTGAACCCTGGCAAAGAGCTTGTAGCAAGCTCTTTTTGGGGAGAGATTAACAATAACTATTCCAAAAACTAGAGAATTCAATTTATAAAGAGAACGAACTGGATCCTTCCACACATTGTACGGGACACATCCGTAACTGGAGCCTCTACATTCTATACTAATTCAAGTAAATCAGGAAAGGCAGATTAAAAATCAGAAAATTTAAGTGGAACAAAATCCTTATGATTCTGTCCAAGTCAGAATTATATGTTATTCTCATGGTACTAAGGGATTTTAAAGAACCTCTCAACATAGTTACTGATTTGCAATATGCAGAAAGAATTGTTTTGCATATTGAAACTGCTAGATTTATATCATAATTATAGCAGAATATACAGAATTGACTTCATTATTTATTCAGATACAAGATATAATCAGAACTAGGCATCATCCCATTATATAACACACATCAGATCCCATGCAGGTCTGTTAGGTTCTCTAGCACAAGGTAATGGAGGAATCAATTAATTATTGATTGGAAATGTGCTGAAGGCCCCAGAATTTCATAAAAAGCATCATGTCAATAGCAAAGATTTAAAAGAAAAATTTTCTATTACATGGAAACAAGCCAAGGAGACTGTAAGGAAATATCCTACTTGCTCTTTATACAACTAAACACCACTACCTGTAGGAAGTAACTGAAAGGGTACTCAAAGGAATGAAATCTGGCAGATGGATGTGTTCTGTTTTGTAGAATTTGAAGAAACTAAAATATGTACATCACACCACTGACATGTATTCAGGTTTTCAATGAGCAACTGCCTTGAGTTCGGAAAAGGCTGATTTGGTAATCATACACTCGCTAGAAGTTATTGTCATCCTGGTTATACCTATACAAATAAAGACAGACAATGCTCCAGCATATGACTCTAAGAAAATGAAACAGTATTTTGCTTATTACAATATAAAGCATGTTACAGGTATACCACACAATCCTATAGGCCAAGCAGTTATAGAAAGATTAAATCATACTCTAAAGGATATTTTAAGTAAACAGAAGGGGATCATAGAGACTCCCAGAAATAGATTGCATCATGCAAAATAAGTCATGTAAAGATGGACTATACACAGTCCCCTCTGTGTGCTGTGATTACCATTAATGAATAAAGAAACTGCCTTGGCTTGTTGATAGGGAAGATCTTAGGTAGGTGGGGAAAACTGGACTCAATGCTGGAAGGAAGAAGGCAGAGTTGCGAGATACCATGGAGCCTCCAGAGCCAGACATGCCAAATCTTTCCTGGTAAGCCACTGTCACATGATGATATACAGATTAATAGAAATGGGTTAAATTAATGTAAGAGTTAGCCAATGAGAAGCTAGAGCTAATGGGCCAACCACTTATTTAATTAATACAGTTTCTGTATGGTTATTTCGGTTCTGGGCAGCCAGAATGAACAAGCGGGTTCCTTCTCCTACAAACTGGTGCCCATGTGGCCAACTAAATCCATGCAAAACCTGAGAGGGTTTAAATAGGAATTCTAGACAAGAAAAAATACAGAATTTAACACAGCTTCTTGTTGTTTGCTGGCAGCTCTTTTAAGAGAGGTTTTCCTGTCTCAGCACCAGCAGCAGAAAACAAGCTGTGCCAATTTAAAATGCAGGCTTTCTGGGATGTGCTGCCAGCATGACCTCTGGCTCTTTCGGGAGACCAAGTATTTGGATGGGGTTTGTAAGCAGAGCTGCGGCTTGCTTGATGGCAACTTGGACTGGTTGTGTGCCGGGTAGTGGGGTGGTGTGCGTGGCTCAGAGGCTCGAGCAGCTCCACCATGCTGGACTGCTGGGGGGACTGCTGGGGGCAAGGACGCAGTACTGCATTTGACTGAGTAATGCCGCAGCTTAAGTTTTAAAAGGGCTTAGCATTTTAAAAAGTGCTTCTGGTCAGAAAATAATTACAGATATGCAATAAAGACAAATCCAGAAAAAAAAAGACCTCTAAATGGGTCACAGTGTTAGATAAATGTGCATAGGCCTGGGAGAGAGAAGAAAAAAGTATAAAGAATTGGAAAAGTAAATTGTTTAAAAAAAGTCTTTAAAGAGACAGAGTACAGATAGTCATAGATTAAAAGGAGTAAAGAAAAATAAGTCATGTAAAGATGGACTATACACAGTCTGGATTATGTATATTACTGTGTTGTCTTTAAATTTTTTGACTGTAAATGAGCTAAGTACAGAGAGACATTTCATTACATGTCCTGCTAAGCTAAACCAGCATGTATATCTTAAAGGTATCTTGATTTCAAAATATATATCTAAGGATATGTTGCTTTGGAAAAGAGGTTCTTCTTTTGTTTTCACAGAAGATGAGAACCTGTGGATTGCTTCCAAACCAATATGATTTGATGGACCAAGACCTTCTGCAAGGTTGCCTTGAATATCCCTCAAAAATACACCCCTCAAAAAATTACTTTGCCCAATAAACAGCAGGAAGAAGTTTGGACAGAACTGCTCCCATATTCCCAAATATTGCTTGTAAATGTTTCTTTACATTTAAAGGGGGAAATGATATAGATATGAATAATTTGCATTGGTATGGATCTTGGTTTACTGGTACAAATTTAAGCTCAATTTTCTTATGTATATTTCTGCCCTTGATTAAGGTATTGTGTTTGTGCAGTTCACTTAAAAATGGAATATATAATTAAGAAATATAGGTTAATAGATAATCATCTATAATAATTAAGCTTGTAGTCATGGTAGTTAGATTTTCTAGATGTATAGAGATATATTTCAGTTAGATAGGGATTCTTCAAATCTTTCAGAGACCTTCAGAATATGGCATTTAAAATGTTTAAGAAGTTAAGACTTTTCATGACAGTGAGACACATCTGCTCCTAGAAGCACCAAGCTACTTCAAGAGGATGATGGACATAGAAGAGGCTCCCTATGGAGTTGCTTAGCCATTTGGGCAAGAAACTGCTCTTGCCTGGACTGTTTAACTGGACATGCAGGATCCACAGAGAAATGACTGCTAAACTTGCCTAAAGATGAGATGATCCTTCAAGGTTCCTGCTTCATGAAAGAGTCTGCAGGACATTCTGCAAGATACAGAAGAAAGTGACTGGTAAACTGCTAATATAGGCAGATCTGTCTCTGAAATTTCCTGCTTCATGGAAAAGTCTGCTAGACACTATGGGCCTGTAGGCAAAAATGGATGTCCCAACAGTACTAAAGAACTTTGGGTGTCCAGGCAGTGAAATGTCTCTGCCAATTCTAGAGTTTTGGAAGTTGCTTACAATGTGCTTTCTGTTTACTTAGGTAATAGAATATCCTTCTGGAGTCTTTGATGGAGGTGAAAAATTTATAGTTATCATTATAGCTTTTCTTAGTTATTATAAAAGATAAAGTAGATATAAATATTGTAACTGTAATTTTTGTTTGATACCTATTTTGTTATATGTAATTTTACTATGTTAAAGTTAAAACATTCCTTTTTTTAAAAAGAAAAGGGGAGGTCATGTGGGAGTCCTCTCTGTGTGCTGTGATTACCATTAATGAATAAAGAAACTGCCTTGGCCTGTTGATAGGGCAGAACTTAGGTAGGTGGGGAAAAATGGACTGAATGCTGGAAGGAAGAAGGCAGAATTGAGAAATGCCATGGAGCTGCCAGAGTCAGACATTCTGAATCTTTCCTGGTAAGCTATTGCCACACGATGATATACAGATTAATAGAAATGGGTTAATTTTTTTCATCTTTTTTTTAATGCTTAAAAAACTACCAATCCAAATTCCCACTCCCTCCCCTCCTCCCAGTCCCTCCCTCTCCCTCCACAGACCCTCCCTTCCACCCCTCCAACCCTAGGGGAGTGCCATGCACCCCACCCTGTGGAAAGCCCAAGGCCCTCCCTACTACATCTAGGTTGAGCAAGGTTTACATCCAAAGAGACTAGGATCCCATGTGGCCGGAATATGCAGTAGAGACACATCCCAGTTCGCATGCTTGTTCACTCCCAGTCCAGTTGAAGTTGGTGAGTTCGAAATGGGTTAAATTAATGTAAGAGTTAGCCAATAAGAAGCTAGAGCTAATGGGCAAAGCAGTGATTTAATTAATACAGTTTCTGTGTGGTTATTTCAGTTCCAGGTGGCTGGGAAGAACTACATAACTCATTTAAGAATGTAATGCAAATTTCTAGTCCTTGAAAGTTATTATTATCAACTGTTTAGGATAGTAAAGAAATAGAGGTTATTAATTAGTCACCTATTATAATCAAACTTGTAGTTACATTAGGTATGCTTTCAAAGTAAAACAAAGATATATTTTAGATAGACAGGTGATCTTCAAACACTTCAGAGATCTACAAAATATGGCATTTAAGATATTTTAATAACCTACTTTTTTTTTTTTATGACAATGAGACACATCTGTTCCTGGCAGCATCAATCTACTTCAGAGAAGATAATGGGCATCAAAAGAAACTCCACAAAGAGTTTACTTTCTTTGTGGCAAAAGTAAGCCACTGGGCAAGAAAATGCCATTGCCTTAACTGCTGACAATAAGCTGTTCTGATTGGACAAGCAGGACAGAGAAGAAAGTGACTACCAAAAATTGTCAAGACAAGGAGGGACAGCCCATCAAACTATCCTGCTTCACAGAAAAGTCTGTCAGATATGCTAGGCCTGTAGGTCAAGGATGGATACCCCAATGTTGCAGAAGAACTTTGGGTGACTGTCCAGGCAGCCAGCTGTTTCTGTCATTTCTCACATTTTTTGGAAGTTAATTGCTTGCATTTCCTGCTTACTCAGTTAATATTATTTTCTTCTTGGGTCTCTGAGGGAGTTAAGACTAGATAGTTTTTCTTGTTTACCAGAAGCAGAAAGCAAGTTATGATAGAAAGTAAATTAGGTACAAAAATTTGGACTCACCAGGATAGGAAAATGCAAATGAACATGACATTGTTGATGCATTTATTACCTGTATATATTGTATATAGTCATTGTACTTACTGTATAGTTTTTCTTATATTAAATATAGTCCTCTTTTTTAAATTTTAAACAAAAAGGGGAAATACAGTGGTATATTATTTGTATTTTAATAAACAAATCTTGCCTGAAGACCACAGGTAAAGCAAAGCCACTAGAGGTCAGGTAATGGTGACACACACTTTTAATCCCAGGGCTTGGGAGAGACAGGCAGATAGAGCTCTGTGAGTTTAAGGCTACCCTGGGCTACACAAGACCAATGCAGAAACAAACCCAGGTGGTGGTGACCTATACCTTTAATCCTAGTACTAGGGAGTTGTGCCTTTAATCCTAGCACTAAAGGGAATATAAAATGGGAGGAGAGAGAGGCTTAGCTGGTTAGTTTGCAGTCACTCAGTCTTGGTGGAGGTAAGACTTCTCGAGTGGCTCGGGTGCCTTGTTTTTCTGATTTTCAGGTTGAACCCCAATTTCTGTCTCTGGGTTTTTATTATTCATGCTACAAGATCTCACACAAAGGTGATCCCAACACTTGGGATCACATGCCTTTAATCCCAGCACTAGGGAGGTGGAGACATGAGTGATATAGGGCCGGGCAGAGAGAGAGGAATATAAAGTGGAAGGAGACAGGAGCTCAGTGAATTCAGTCTGAGCATTCAGTTTGAGATTTTGTAGAGCCAGCATTCAGTCTGAGGATTCTTAGGGACAGGATTACCCCTTTGATCTGAGGATTCAGTAGCGGTAAGAACTAGTGGCTGGCTGCTCTGCTTCTCTGATCTTCCAGGTTTCACCCCTGATAGCTGACTCTGGGTTTTTATTATTAAGACCAATTAGAATTCGCATGACAGACGGCAAGCACTTTTACCTGAGCCAACTTGATGGCCACGATTCTTCACTTTAATAAGTGATTTGATGCTTGCTAATATATGAGTGGCTCAATGCCTACTCTAAATCCTTATATTTATAGAATAATATGAATTCTGATGCAGTGAGGTAACTATGAAGCATAGTTTTCTACATCATAAATACTTTATCATTTTTGTAGTTTTATGCTGACAGATGAGTAACTGATTATACACATTTGTTAGAATCTAGACAGACACCAAACAGGTCCTTCCCACTTGCAGCTGCATTTTTCTCCATCCTCATAGCTGATTCTACAAACAGGACCAAAGCTATGGTCTCCAAGCTAATACTAGTATGGTGCATAAACATTAACTAAAAGGGCCTCTCTTTCCCACCTCACACAGTTCTAAAGTTCACACATCCATTTCCTGGAATGCAAGGCCCCTCCAGCACCACCTGGGACTCGGAGGTCCCTCATCAACCACTTCTATGGAATTCTCACAGCCCTGTGCTCTAATGCTCCCACAAGCTTTAGAGCCCTACACTGCAGTGAACTTGTACACCAGCACCCAAAATGGGTAAGATGAAAAGCAAGTAACCCAGTATGAACTGGGTAAATGATCTGCTGTACATTTACTCTCACGTCTGTATACTCTCATAGTTTGAGGTCTGAATTCTTCTGAGTGTTTTCTGGTTTTTACTTAGAGAATCCCCCATCTGTATGAGCTTTTAATAACTGTGACAATGCTTCATATTAGAAAACTTGTAATCATTAAATTCATAGGGCTACTAACCTCCTTGTATATCTTGAAGTCAAATCAACTGAGGCTCCATTAATTATACAACCTTTTTCTTACATTCAAATGGTATTTCACATGTACACATTGAATACGCAGAAAGAAGCCATTTGGGTAGAAATCCCTCTGATATTTGTACAGTTCTGGGATGTCGCACCAGTATGTGTTCCCTAGAGTTAAGACCTGGCTTGTGGAAAACAGTTTCAAACATTTTTTACATTCATCAGTCTCACCAGCACGCAATCTCTGATTTCAAGTGAGGACCAACAGTAAACAGCAGGTTTTATGCAATACCTAGGGTTTCTCATATGAGTCACTCAGGAAGAGAGATCAGAGATAGAGTAGAAACATTTAATGCATTCTTTATATTCCCAGAGCTTACCTACTTGAGTTCAGTGAGGTGCAAAGAGGGCAGATTTAAACTACAAACTTCCCCTTAAACTCTTAGTGTTTCTCACTTGAATGCAATCTGATTTTGAGAGAGAAATGACTTCCATGGAGAAGCTTTTCTGCATTGCTTACATTAGTAAGGATCCTTACCTGTATGAGTTGCCTGATGGCGACTGAGTTTTGATTTGCTGTAGAAAGCTTTCCAGCATTCTTTACACTGATAGGGCTTCTCACCTGTGTGAGTTCGCTGATGTAAAGTGAGGTTTGACTTGTTGTAGAAAGCGTTCTTGCACACTTTACATTCATAGGGCTTCTCACCGGTATGGATTCTCTGGTGTGCAGTAAGGTTTGATTTCTGCCAAAAAGCTTTCTTGCACTCATCACATTCGTAGGGCTTCTCACCTGTATGGGTTCTCTGATGTCGAGTGAGGTGGGACTTGTAGAAGAAGGCTTTTCTGCATTCCTTACACCCATAAGGCTTCTCTCCTGTGTGAGTTCTCTGATGTAGAGTCAGAAGCCACTTGCGGCGGAAGGCTTTCTTACACTCTTTACACTCATAGGGCCTCTCCCCTGTATGAATTCTCTGGTGTTGGATGAGATGGCACTTGTGGTAGAAAGCTTTTTGGCATTCTTCACATTCAAAGGGCTTCTTTCCTGTATGAGTTTTCTGATGTCGAAAGAGATGTGACTTGTGGTAGAACCCTTTCCGGCAGTCTTCACACTCATAGGTCTTCTCTTTAGTCTGAGTTCTCTGGTGTTCTGTGGGTGGTGACTCACCACGGACAACTTCATGACAGTCCCCACAGTCATAGTGTTTCCCACATGTGTGATTCTTCTTGTGCTGTGGCCTTTTGCAGGATGTTTCCACACAAGAACCTGGCTTTTCCCCTTGGTGTATTTTCCGTTGAACCTTTAGAGCCTTAAGACAGAAGAATTTGTTTTATTCATTGTACACATTGTCCTAACGTGGCTTCCTAATGTTTTGTGAGGTGTGATTATTTTTAACATGAAACCTCATGATCAGTGTATATATTTATAGAACTTGTCATCTGTGTACTTTTATTATTTGCCAATTTTTCATCTGATATGTTTCATCCTAAACAAACTGTCTCTGGAACAGTAAGTGCTATTTAACAAAAGATTTGAAAAATTCCCCGAAAAAGCCAGAGGTCTCTTGAATATGAAGTTCTTTCACTGAGTATTTCCTTTGTGTAGGAAGATATTCCTAGTCAAATATGGCAGGATGCTCTTTTCCCCTTGTTACAGAGACTAAGATATACAAAAATATGGGAGGCATTTCTCAGTTACCATCACTGGGCTCTTTTCTAGCCTACATGGTATAGGGCTTAGTATGGAGAAGCAGTGCATTTCGACAGGAGAAAGATTTAAAGGAACCCTCCCTATACACTTCTACTCTTACTGTTCAGATAACAAGTAGTCTGTGTCCACAAGAAAAATTTTACTTACTCCATCCCTTTCTTTGTTAGATATATTGCTACTGGCGGTTTTCTCTTCACACAAATGTCTCTCTTCATTTTCCTGGATGGTCTCAATTGGAACACATTCTTTTCGAACACCTAAAATAACATAAAAATATCATTATCCACGAATAACCACATTATTTATTAACTAAAATATATAGTTCCTCAGTTTCCTCATGTAAACTTTATGGCAACATTGGATATGACAATTTATTCTTTTGTTCGTCTGTTTGTTTTGAGACAGGGTCTTTCTATGCATCCCTGGCTGTCCTGGAACTCCTGGAACTCAGAGAGATCTGCCTGCTTCTGCCTTCCAAGTGCCGGGCTTAAAGATGTGCGCTAACACCTTAATTTAACTTAATTCTTAAGTAAATTAGTATAACTCTGGCTGGAGAGATGGCTCAGTGGCTTAATTAAGTGCTGGCCATGCATGCATGAGAACTGGAGTTCAGATTTCCATAATTCAGGCAGACTAGATTAAACATTGGATTTATAGGATCAGAAAGCAGAGACAAAAGAACCTTACGGGGAGCTGGCAAGAGACCTTAATGGAAGAAGAAGATGAGCAATTAAGGATGATTTTGGGTATCAGACTCGGGCCTCCACAGTCAGACATGTCAAACCTTACACACCTCAGGCACCATGAGCATTTCTCTCAGTGCATCTGCACTTCAGTTTCCATGGCTGCTCTTGTACAAAGAAGACACAAACAAACAAACAACAAACCCTCTACATAGGAACTGTCAGTGTCCACAGCCTCTCTGAATGGTGATGATTTCTTTTCAGGTTCTTAAGAGTACAGGATGTCTGTTTTTAGAATTCCAAGAGATGTGGTTTAAATGTAACCAATGTCTTCTCCAAGGCCAGGCTGTTACTATAGAGAAAGCCACAATGCTTGATTCATATTGCTTGATTCAATGGTCAGAACCACTGTTACCTTCTCCACTGAGAAATGCTCGTCTGCAGTTTTTAGGTCTATCTATAGTTGAGACTTTGGTTCTCCTACCCGAAAGGAGAACTCACCAACGTAGCTAGCCTCTCAAGTTTTTCAGGATTTTGTTGTTATTATTGTTGTTATTTGATCTTATTTTAAAGTCAGTCTCTCTCTCTCTCTCTCTCTCTCTCTCTCTCTCTCTCTCTCTGTGTGTGTGTGTGTGTGTGTGTGTATGTGTGCATGGAGGAGCGAGAAGAGGCGAGAAAACATCTAATCCCCCAACTTGGAATTAAAGATAGTTATGAGCTACCTGATGTGGGTGCTGTGAATATATCTCAGGTTCTCTTAGAACAACAGTACATGCCCTTAACCACCAGGGCATTTTTACAGCCCCTGTTTATCCACTTTTCTCTGTCCTGCCACCTGTTTTTATGATTCTTCATGCACTTCCTCTCCTGTGAATGCATTCTCTTCTCCTTTACTTGGACTCTTATCATTGACATTGGAGCATGGTTAATCTTTTAATTTTCTTGAGCCTCTGTTTCTCTCTTTCCTCATTTTCTTATAACTATGTTCAATAGTCTTTTAAACCTAAAATTTCCACCTTAGTACCACAAGTCTTATCACAATCACTATCAAGTGTTTATAACTTACTGTTATTTTTTTAATCACTTGCTTTATTTATCTCAGGAGTGCATGGCACACACATGCCATAGCATATGGGTGGGGTCAGAGAACAGCTGTGGCAATCAGTTCTTTCCTTCCACCTTGTGGGTCCTATGGATCACACTCAGGTCATGGGGCTTGGTGGAGAACAGCTGAACCATTTTCCATACCATTTTTAATTTAATATCCACTTATATATTATATATCAAATTTTGAAAATAATAAAAGTACTAAATGCACTCAGGAATAGTAACTTTCTGATTTGTATCTTAATTCTAATCATGATTATTGCCAAGTCTTTAGTTTATATCCATCTATGTATGATTTGATAATGGTCACTTCAAAGTGAAATTAAAATAAATGACTGAGCACTTAGGAAGTTCACTTTGTGCCTTTCAAAACTGAAACCCAGTATTTTTTTTTTAAATCTCTTCCTGGTAAACATCCTTGACAGCAGTTATTTCATCACTGATGCGCTCATTGATATGGTCAGATCACGACAGACACTAACTGGGCTTCACGTCTCTTCTGAGTCAGAGACCTGTAAAGATGCACTTGTGACTACTCTGGGTGTCATCGCAATTACACAGACAACTGCTTATCAGGTGAACAAAATCCAAGTGTCTAATGAGTATGTAAACAAACAACAATAAAGATCTACTTTGTTACAGTTAAAGAAACCTATTGTATAAACAAGGATGTTAACAGTTAAAGAAAACCTATCCTATAAACAAGGAGGAAGCACAACTGAGAATTTCTCAAAGTAACCAAATTTGCTTAAGAAGTGTGCGTGTGAGTGTGTGTAGACACATATATGTGTGTGTGTGTGTATTTTCCATCGGACAGTGGTGGTGAATGCCTTTATTCGCAGCACTCAGGGGACGGAAGTAGGAAGATCTCTGTGAGTTCAAAGTCAGCCTGGCCTACAGAGTGAGATCCAGGACAGGTAGGGTTGTTACACAGTGAAACCCTGTCATGCAAATGAAAAAGCAATCAACCAACCAATTAAACAAAACAAACAAAAAACCCATATACATATATAAATATATATATTTGTTGAAAATATAAACACACACACACACACACACACACACACACACACACACACACGTTTTCCTTCAACAAAACCAGCGAGGTGGCTTGATAGGGAGAACTCTCTAAGGACTACAAAAGTCATGGGTCTGGTTCACAGACCAGCATCCAGCTATCTCTCTTCCGGCTCATCTCCTTTATCCAGTATTCACTCACAGACCTGGAAAGTTCCAGACTGAGGCTTCTGTTTTACTCCAAGGCCCAAATCCACGCTCCAACTTAATGATCAACTCAGGTTTGGCTGTGCAGTGCCCTGTAAATGGGAATCGTACAGAAATGGTGTGAAAGTGCTGTCAAGTCCACTGAAGAAAGACAACAACCCCATTTTTGATTTGCGTTATGATGGATGCATTCAAATTTGCTAGTTTTACAGTCATGTTCTTTAGTCTTTGGAATATTACTCTCAAGTAACACAACACACAATAAATTATGCAACATAATTTTTAAAATTTCAATAAGCAGGTGATAAGCAGAAACAAAAAGATGAAGCTGGAAAGACAGCTTTGTTTTGGAATATTATCTAAACTGTGCTATATTCCTTTATGCTATGGAAAATATTTGTTTAATGATGCAAAGATGAGTTGCATTCTTTTATGTTGCATTCAGTTAACTCTGTAAAGCTGTGTTACTTTGCCTACCTAAAACACCAGATTGGTCTAATGAAGAGCTGTCTGGCTAATGGCTAGGGAGGAGAAAGGATGGGTGGGACTGGTTTGTAGGGAGAATAAAAAGGAGGAGAAAACTAGGCTGAGGAAGACAGATGAGAAAGGAACAAGAGAGGAGAAGGAGAGGAAGATTCCAGGGGGTCAGACTCCCAGCCACACAACCAGCCATGGAGTAAGAAGGAAAGAATAGAATATAGAACGGAGAAAGGTAAAAGCCCAGAGAGAAAAGGTAGGTGGGATAATATAAGTTAAGAAAAGCTAACTACAAATAAGCTAAGCTAAGTCCGGACATTCACAACTAGATAAGTTTTTGTGTGATTATTTGGGAGCTGGGTGGCTGGTCTCTAAAAGAGTTAAAAAATAAAAAACCACAACTTAAATGCTACGTAGGACATCTTAGACAGAGACAGTGGCTTTAAAAAGAACCAGCCATAAATTTTCCCTGAGCTCTTAACTGTGACCTTGCACTTGGCTATTAGAGTAACTGCAAAATTGAACCTGGACAATGATAACGCAGAGCTGCAGAGTCCCCAGCGAACAAAGATTTGCAAGTTCCCAACAAAACACAAACTCAATTGGAAGTTTCAGAATCTGATGCCAGGAATATAAATTAGTATCGATAATAAGAAATGCATGAAAGGCAGAGGCAGGTGGATGTCTGTGAGTTCAAGCCCAGTCCGGTGTACAAAGCAAGTTCCAGGACAGTCAGGACTACACAGAGAAAACCTGTCTTGAACTCCCACCCCCCTCAAAAAAAAAAAAAAGAAAAAAAGAGAAAGAAATACATTTTTATGTTTCCTTAAAATGTAAATACAGGGACCGGCGATGTAGTTCATCATCACGGCGCTTGCCCCGTCGTCAAGAAGTCCTGATTTCAATCTAAGCACGAAATAAACCAGCACTGCTTTCACATACTTGATTCCTAGATCAGAAATTCAAACTCTGCTATATAAGAAATACAAATCCAGTGTGACATACATGAGACCTGTCTCAAACAAACAAAACAAAATATAGAAATACAACATAGCAATAGTCACCCACTGTTAAGTATGTGTGTGAATAAGCATATACATTTATAATAAGCTTTTTGCAGAGAAGCTTGCACCATCCTCATTGCTGTAGCACCGTTCATGTAACCCACGATACATAATCAAGTAGGTGATAATCAACAAAAGAACTGGTAAAGAGAATGTGGCATATACTCACCTGCATGGGCACAGTGGCATGGATACAGCTGGAGGGGGTTTTTGTAAATAACAGAGTGGCTTGAGAAATGAGCTGCAGCTGTGATGCTGAGCTGTAGGAGGCTTAGCCCACAGTGGTGGTAAGGAGGTAAGGAGAACCAGAGAGTAGATACCTAGGTCTCCCTTGAAGGAGAAAAGGCTTGTAATATTCCCTCACAGGACTCACACAATCACTCAACAGATTCCAGTGAGGAAATGTGTCTGCTCATCCTCAGGGTTCAGAGTTTTCAGTAGGAGCTGCTTGAGATTCATCTTTGCTGTCTGCTGGATGAAACTCATTTATTCATCAAAATAGATGAAAATGCATGGAGCTTTTATTCCGTCTCCCCAGCAATGGCAGAAAACATAAGTAAAATGTGACAGGCACAGAAACAAAACTCGGCATGTTCCCATCATGCTTACAAGCTATAATTTACCTCAACGCTATAAAGTACTGGTTACTAGAGTGTGGAAAAGATGCAGGAGAAAGCCACAGAAAAAAAGATGTGTATAGCCACTGGGGTGCCTTTGGAAGGAACGAGAAACTTGGAGTGTCCAGTAGCACATCAGTGAATGTATAGCTGCCAAATTACCTGAGTATTTCATAATAGCTGTCAGAGAAGTTTCAAATGATCCTCATACAAAGAATATCTGAGCCGACAGACTCAACAGCTACCATCATCTGATCATTGCACACCAGCAAGTGTATCGCAAAGACATGCTGTCCCACATGAATACACATGTCTCCTAACATGCCTATCAAGTTACTACCGACAGTGAGCCATATTCTCTCACTTATCAGCCAAGCAGAAAGGTAGTAGGTTTACAGAGGGGTTAGCCTCACCCACGGACACCAGGCTGCTGTAGTTGTCCAGCATCACATCCCTGTAGAGGGTCCTCTGAGCAGTATCCAGGTTCTTCCACTCCTGCCACGTGAAGTCCACAGCTACATCCTCAAATGACACTGATCCCTGTAATGACAGACTTCTCTTCAACCCCAGCACTGTTAAGTCTTG
>PVIU01031201.1:0-15137 GCA_004026605.1 Ondatra zibethicus
TCTTGCGGGAGGAAGGGAGGGTTCAGGGTCCTGTGGAACAAAGAAGCCCACCTGGACCTTACCGGTGTGTGCCACCCATCTCAGCGCAGGAAGAGAGAGTGCTCTATCATTATATTTTCATTAAAAAGAATTAGTTTGAGGTCTGAGAGGTGATAATGATGGAATGGTGTGGAAAACTATTAGAGAGTAAGGGTGGAGTAAAGAGGTTAGAAAAAGAGATGGGACCAGAAAGAAATATCAATGGAAATTTGTATAATAATTGAGAATATTTGCATCTGTGTTCATCAGGAAATTTAGTCCCTAGCTTTCCTTCTTTATTGTGTCTTTATTGAGTTTTGGCACCAAGGTGATGCTGTGTTTAAAGAACAAAATTGGTTCTCTTTTTCACTTTAATTTTCATGGAACAATGTGAATATCATTTGTTCTGTTGTTTTTAATGACTTGGAGGAATGTGACAGTGAATCTATCTAGTCCTTGACTGTGCTTTTTTGGGAAATTTTACAATTGCATCAATATTGCTGATTATTATATATCTGTTTAAACTATTCTTATCTTTCTGATTTAATTTTGATACATCATATATGTCTGAGAATGTATCAATTTCTTCTATAATTCCCAGATTAAAAGCATATATACTTTAAAAATGCTCTGTATTATTTATCTATATTTAATTTAAATCTGTGTTAACATACTACATTTAACTTTATATATTTTTATTTGGAACTTATTTGTAAT
The DNA here is from genome assembly GCA_004026605.1 of Ondatra zibethicus. NCBI lineage: Eukaryota > Metazoa > Chordata > Mammalia > Rodentia > Cricetidae > Ondatra > Ondatra zibethicus. The sequence continues at coordinate 736 of PVIU01031201.1, forward strand.
AGTTACTTTGGTTAAGAGATTTTTATTTATTTTTTAAATGGACCAACTCTTTGATAGATTTTGTGTATCAAACTTTTGATCTCTATTTCATTAATTCTGTCCTGATATTTATTACACCTTGCTGGTTAATTCTTTTGGGCTTGGGTAGTCTTGTTTTTCAAGAAGTTGCAGAGTGTTGCTAAAATATTTATTCAAGAATCTCTCAAATGTTTCAATATAAATATTCCTAAATATAAACTTTCCTTTTAGAACACTTTTAAATGTATCACAACTTCTCCAGAAAGTAGTGCTTTCATGTTCATTTGATTCCAAATATTTAAATATCCTTTCTGATTTCGTCAATACTCTCCTGGTTAGACAATAGTGTTTATTTCATTCTCCATGTTAGATTTTTAAAGTTAATGTGGAACATTCTGTGAAACTAATGATTACTTAGGTCAAATATGGGAAATCATAAATAAAAAGGGACATGAAAATTGGCATTGAGGAGAAAAGTGAAATCATGGAATGATTGATATTGAACTTATATACTTATTTACATTCTTTCATTTATGATACTGATCTGTCTGTATTATATAGGCTCCTAATGTCTGCTGGATCTTTCTTCACAATGTTAGTCTTAACTATTTTACACACAGATGGCCTCTGCGGACTTTCCACATTGAGAGTTAACCAAATTCTTTTACTATCCTAGGGCTCCACATATAACTGCCCCTCAGCAGGTTAATAGTATAAATGAGGAGATGGTGGTATGTTCTGAATGCACAGGGAGTATGGGTAGTAGCCACTGCACTGAGTTCAGTAAAGGAGAAACTTTCTTTTGACTTTTAAGACCCAAGTATTTATCACACTGCTAGATGGCACAGCAACATGTATCATGTATGATTCTGCAACTTCAACATTCTCAAGCTTTGTAACACAGAATGACACGTTCGTGATTCAAAAATTTTATATACCCATAACCTCATCTTCAGTAGTATTATACTCCAGTGTAATTCTGAGTCAATTATATCCTTTTTTTCTGACAAATAAAACTGAAATATGGCTCCTAATCTCTTAAAATTTAAGCTAGCTCTTTCCCTGCAGCTATCGTCCTTTTACATACAGGGTTCAGTTCTTTCTGTTTTGGGGTATTATCTTTTCCAGAATATGGAAGAGATAAAAAAGAGGCTCCTCAGTCTGTTCATGTTTTCTGTTCTTCTGCCCTCAGGGTAGCTCAGTTTTTTCCTTAAATATATTTTTGATCGAGTATATTTGATATTATAATATAATTTCATCACTTCTTCATTAAATTTCTTTCCTCAAAACTTTTCTATATACTTTCCCTTTCTATTTCAAATTATGGTGTCTTTTTCATTAATTGTTATAGGCATATATGCATAAATCTATGTGTTCCTAAATATAACCTTCTCCATCTGTGTAATGTTATTTGTATATATGTTTCCAAGGTAGATTATTTGGTATTAGATAACTAATTTGTGCTTTCTTTCCTAGGAAAGACTATTTTTTTTCTATTCTCAGCTATCCTTCGTTACCTGTAGATCTTTGTAGATTGTTGAGGTAGTTCAGGTTTTAGCAATAGATACTCTCTCAATATGACGTTAAGCCAATGTGCTCCAAGTCCCATGACATGGGAAAATAAGGCTTCTCTCCACTGATGACATGCCCAACAAATAAATTACTATCTTCTTATAACCTACAGCTGAATTTGTGACTTGAAAGTGCTGTGGACATTTTCTGATGGTAAGGATCCCATTCCACCAACCAGGAGACCACATTACTAAGACTGTGTTATGTTTGCTTCTTTGAGTTACATATCTGTGTGCCTTCTCTTTTTTTGGTTTTATTTAATTTCCTTCATATATTTCCAAAGGTTTTCCTTTATTTATATATTTAGATAAAGTCTTTTTTTTTCTCATTTTGACTCTCTCCTCCAGTTCACACAGAGGTTGATTATATCCTATAATTTTACCAATAAACTCTCTGTGTTCTTTGAAGCATGTTAGTAGTTGCTTTTTGATGATAAAGGAAATTTCATCAAGCCTGTCTATTTACTGGAATAAATAAATAAATTTAGAGCATATGTACTTACTTTATCTAGAAAATGGCGATATATGAATTATACTTGGAAATATTAGAAACATAGTTACTTAAGTGTTCTTTTCTTACAGGCGCACAAACAAGCATCTTCAAATTGTGTACTAGATTCTGATCATCTTCCATAAAAGCATACCAATAAAAAAGTGTTAATAGAACCATGTTCTGAAGTTTAGTGAATTTTTGGAATTCCATTCCTTCTGCCATCAAAGGTTATCAGTATAAAGAAGTGTTAATACAGCAATGCTTTAAAGTTTACTGAAATAATATTTATTGATGTTTATTGGGGTACCAGCTCCCAAACCTTATAGGATACAATAGGAGCACTATAGCAAATGCTGGAACTGGCTAAAGAGATCAGAGCGTAAAAGGAATGAATCAACTCACACACATCTTCTGTTCATGTCCCATTAATTCTTCTGGCTAGCTGAAAAAGTTTCTAGTTTATATATACATACAGACACAATCAAAAATTCTCTGGCAATAGCAAGGTACAGTGCTGTGTAGGCTGGTGCTGCTCTTTCATTCTCAACTGGTCAGACTTGAATAATCACACAGAAACTGTAATTATTACAACACTGCTTAATCAATAGCTTAGACATATTTATGGCTGGGTTATATCTTAAACTAACCCATTTTTATTAATCTGTGCATTGCTATGTAGCTATGGCTTACCAGTAAGTTTCCATTCAGTATCTGTCTTCTGCAGTGGATACATGGCCTCTCTGACTCCACCTTCTTTTCTCCTCTATCTCTGCTTAGAATTTCTGTCTTGCTCTATTCTGCACTGCCATAGGTCCAAAGCAACTTCTTTATTAACCAATTGTAATAAAACATATTCACAGCATAAATTCCTCCAGGATCATAAAAGGCATATAAAGATGTTCACACAAACCTGTAACTGTCAGCTTACTTAATATCTCAAACTGTTAATGGTTTGTGAAGGCCCTTGTGAACTCTTAAGGGGGAAGGTAGTTAATTGAGAGGGAGAGAGAGAGAGAGAGGAGGAGTGAGAGAGAGAGAGATTAATGCATTAGGGGAGCTTAAGGAGGGAAATATTGTGCTGTGATATATTTTAAGTGACTAAGTGAAGAGCTAAAAACTTTATAATCAGTAGAAAACAAAAGAAAGGCAGGAGCCATCTTTTATTCATCTTCCTGCTTTTTCTCACTGGGCAGAGCGAATATTGGGTATCTAGGTAACCAATGTAAATAAGCAACAAATCCTGTAACATTTGGTCTGAGTATTAGTATTGGTCAAATGTTAGCTGATTAAAGAGTACCTCTCAGACCTAGAGATTACATCTACAGTGGATAGATCAAAGGGGAAATCTATGTCTATGTAGTATAAAATCCGAAGCCCAATGGTGGCAGTTGTTTATGCTGACACCCGAGTGAGAAGGAATGTCTATTTTGGGGACTGGTTAAGGGATCCATCATTTTTCCTGTATTTCTAGGGTTAAATAGTAGAGCATGGATAAACTGAGGTTGCCCTCTCCAAAGGCAACTGTGGGAAAATTTAAGGCACCCAGTATATATTCTATATATTGTTGGAAGGAGGTCACTTGTTTGTTCCCAGCTGCTTAGCCCTGAAATAATCACATAGAAACTGTGCTAATTAAATAGCTGTTTGGCCAATTAGCTCTAACTTCTTATTGGCTAACTCTTACATCATAATATAACCTGTCTCTATTAATCTGTGCATCACCATGATGTCATGGCCTACCAGCAAAGTTTCAGCACAGCTATCTCCAGCATTGGTTCCATGGCATCTCTCTGACTCTGCCCTTCTTTTTCCCAGCATACAGCCTAGGTTTCCCTGCCTTCATAAGTTCTGCTTTTCTATAGGTCCAAAGCAGTTTCTTTATTCATTAATACAAATCACAGCACACAGAGGGGACTCCCGCATCACCTACCCTATTCTGTTTAAATAAAAAGGAAGGCTTTAACATTAACATAGTAAAATTACATATAACAAAACAATTCTCAAACAAGAAATACAGTTACAATATTTATATCTACTTTATCTTTTATCATAACAAAGTAAAACTATAACTATAAATTCTTCAACTCCATCAAAGACTCCAGTAGGATATAATATTACCTAAGAAAACAAGAAGTGCATTGTAAGCAACTTCCAAAACTCTAGAAGTGGCAGAGACATCTTGCTGCCTGGACACTCACTCAAAGTGCTTTTATATCATTGGGGAGTCCAGTCTTCAGCCTATAGGCCCATAGCCTCCAGCAGACTTTTCCATGAAGGAGGAAATTTCAAAGAGAGTTCTCTATATTGGCAGTTTGTTAGTTAGTTTCTTCTGTGTCCTTCAGAACTTTTGGCAGACTCTTCCATGGTGCAGGAACCCCAAAGGATTATCTTGCCTTTAGGCAAGTTCAATAGTCATTTCTCTGTGGGTCCTGCATGTCTAGTTCAGCAGTCCAGGCAATAGCAGTTTCTTGCCCAAATGCCTAACCAACTCCATGAGGAGCCTCTTTGATGCTCATCTTCCTCTTGAAGTAATTGGTGCTTCCAGGAGCAAATTGGTGGTTCATGAAAAGTCCTAAGTTCTTAAACATTTTAAATGCCATATTCCCTAGTCTTTTAAAGGTTTGAAGAACACATATCTATCTGAAATACATCTCTGTACATCTAGAAAATCTAACTAACATCACTAAAAGCTTGACTACTATAGATGATTTTCTATTAACATAAATTTATTTATTAAACATTACATTATCATGGTAATCACAGCATAGACAAGGGACTCACATATCAATATATCAAAATTATACAGTCAAATGGAGTCATTTTTCAGACTACCCAGAGATATATGAGCTCAGTTGATGAGAAAAAGCATGCAAGCTGTGGCATGCACCCAAAGCTATTGTTAGGGAAGAAATGAAGCTTTTAGGGAAGGGATGAAGTGAGTCAAGAGAGAAATTACAGGCAGGAAAATCTGATTTCCAAAGTCAGTAACTCTATGGCCTTTCCAGGTGGGACTCCTTATCACTCATCTGGTTGGTCAGTCTTTTGAAAACTATTTATTCTGCTGTGCCTTTCTCTTGATTAATAATAGCAATTTTTCACTAATTTGTGAATTGAGGTTTTAGAAATTTGGAGACAATTGTTAGGAGAGGTTTCCTGTCTCCAAGCTACTCAGTCCCAGATACCTGGCAGCCAATTCTCAAATTACCACACAGAGGCTTAATATTATCTATAAATTCTCAACCACTAACTCAGGCTTATTATTTGCTGTACCTTTTCTCAGTATGGCATTCCCATCTTGTTCTTTCTACATTTGGCTGCCATCTCCAGATTCTGCCCTTTTCCTTCCCATCATTCTTAGTTTGGTTGCCATTTCCCATATTTTTCTGCCTAACTACTGGCCAATCTGTTTTATTAAACCATTTTGAGTGACAAATCTTTAGCTTTTAAGAGGACTGTTCCACAGCAGACAATTTTTATTAATTCCATTTATTTTACATCCTGACTGCAGTTATGACTCCCTCCTCTCCTGCCATTCTTTCCACTTACTTCCCGTCTATACCCCCTCCCCTCAATTCACCGCTCCTCTGTTTCTATTCAAAAGGGGAAGACCTCCCACGGATAACAATAAAGCATGGACTATTAAGTAAAAGTGGAACTAAACTCCTCCCTTTGTTGGGTTGTGGGGATCTATTCCTCATACAATGGAAGACAATTTTTGACAAAGAATTTTATAAAACTTTTTGGAGAGGAAAAGTCTCCATATGCTTAAAAAAATCACATCATGTTTTAGTACAAAATGAGAACAATTTAATAGCATTGTTTCATTTTCTTGATCATAAAATAAGAAGTGTTTTCTAAGCAAAAATACTTGTAATAGTTAGAAATAATAATAATATCACAATAAAGTAGCTATAAATTATAGTTTAAAATCAGATCTTTGAATCTTTAAGGATAACTAAATTATTCTATGGAAGAAATGAATTTTTTAAACTGTAAAATGATTGACAATAGAAATTTTTTCTGTGTGTCAGTAAATGTCACCCAAAAAGATGTCATGTAGTTTTGAGGAATAAAAATTAATAGAGATTTATGACTCAATGTGTTTAAGCTACAGTGTTCTTCCATAAGTCCTAACAATAATCAATAAATGAGAATGGGATACTGACTTTACTTAGTTTCACTTCTCTTGCTCTGATAAAGATACCTACAAAAGTAATTTAAAGAAGAAAGCGATTATTTTAACTCACAATTCCAGATATATCCCATTATTTTGGAGAAATCAAAGTGCCAGGAACTTTAAACAGCTAGTCAAATCACATTCACCATCTAGAGAAGAAAGAAAATAAACCCCTACATGCTTATTCTCAAATTCCTTTCTCCACTCCTACAGTTCTTGTATTTGAAATGATGCCTCCCACAATGGGAGGTTCTATCCACCTCAGTTAAATCAAGATAATTCCCAAGAGACATAGGTACAGGCCACCATGTCTAGCCAGTCATTCTATGAGTATCTTCCAAGGTGATTCTAGACTGTGTTAGGTTGATAATTAAAGTACCCATCACAATGTCACAATCTAATTAAAGTGTCTGTTAATTTACACTTATGTCATAGGTTTAGAATTTGAAGAAGTGGTACTGTGTTAATCTGGATTAACCTGTCAGTGTATTCAAACTCTAGTTGAGTAGATACTTAAAGGACAGTTTTTACATCATAAAGGCAAAAGTAGATATCATTCTAGATATGTTTTTATTGTTGCTGTTTATATTTACTTTAAGCCAATCATATTTTTAATTAAAATTTTTATATCCCAATCACAGTTTCCCCTCCCTCCTCTACTCCTGTTCCCTCAATCTTTCCCTGTACTCCTCCAACTCTTCCTCTGTCTTTGTTCAGAAAAGTACAGGCCTCCCATGGGTGGCATACCAAGTTGACGCAGGACCAAACTTCTCTGCCTGCATCAAGGCTGGCTGAGGAAACCCAACATGGAAAATATTTCAAGCTGGGCATCTTGGGGGTGGGATGGAGAAACAGAGTAATGAAAGCAAGGTTTTAATGGGGCATCATTTGGGGGTTAGGAAGAAACTTTTTGCCAGTGTAACTATGAGGAAGTTACAAGGATGACCCCAGTTAAGACTCCTAGCAATAGTGGAAAAGGTGCCTGAACTAGCTATCTCCTGTACTCGGGCAATCATTTAAAAATATTATAAACAAAACATTTTTCCTTAAATACTTTGCCAAAGGCATGGTAGTTTAACCCCCCTCATTTCTTACTTCTGCAACTTTGATATGAACTTTTTTCCAAAACGAGGTGAACACCATCAAATGCTGTTAACTCTGAAATGATTTGTTATTTAGATTTGAAAAAAGTTGTTATACCAAAAAAAATCTCAGAAATGCCAGTCCTTTTACTGTATTGTGATATGTGAAGGAGTAATGATATTGATAGTGGGAGATAAATTCTCAGGTTTCCTGCATGCATGTCTGGCAGTTAAATGCATAGAAAAACAAATTATTTTGTTCCTAACTATAGCTATAAAAGTACTCTGTAATAGCAACATTCCAAAAATGTGTCACTTTATTGATTGATATATTAGGCTATCAAATTTGTACATGTATTTTGCATGTAAATTAAAAATTATTTTTGTTCGTTTTTTATTGCTTTATTTTACTTGCTCTTATTAAAAGCTCATCTATTTCAGACCCCTTTGTTTCTTAATGGCAGAAATTTCATGCAGAAGATCAGTAAGAGATGACAGAACTTTTTAAAAAGCTATCACATCATCTGATGTAATGGGGAAATCAGTTTATAATCTTATGAAGACCTCTGTGTGATTTTCTTTAGGGCTACACAGCTGCAGGAACTGGGCAGGACAGAAATCCCAACAAGCCAGGCCTTCAAGTTAGAGAATGGCAGCCATATGGATAATTGCATCCACAGAAAGCCTGAGAAAGCTTGGGAAAGAATAGAGTAAAGCATGTTTTCTTGGTAGCAGCAATTTTTCGGGTCTGCTTTGCTTGCTAGAGGCAAGCAAGCGCTCTTATCTAAGAGAGGCTTCCTGACTCAGCTTTAGATGCAAAACCCTGCAGCTCTTTAAGAGGTCCTGCCACAAAACACTTAAATGGCACTGATAAAAAGCTGACAGCATGCTCTTCGGTTTTCAGCCTTAGAGGAAAAAACCTGAACCATTTTAAAATGCCGGCTGTCCTGCCAGGGCAAACTCTGACTCTTTCAGGCAGTCAGTCCTGCTACAGAGCATTTGAGTGTGGTTTGTGAGCACACTGCTGCAGCTTGCTTGCTGGCAGGGAACTTGAAACACCATAGAGCTGTGGCGATAAACATGGCTACAGCCAGTACCTCAGCCATAAGGATGGAATTGCAGAAAGCTAAAGAATGGAATGGATCCAGCTGTCAAAGCCACGGCTTTTAATCCTACCCATATTTCTCAGTAAATTAAAGACTCATTTAGTCAGAAAGAAAGACATACAGTAAATAGAGATTCAAAAACAAAGAAAACCTCTAAATTGTTTACAGTGTGTTAAAAATATATGTAGGCTAAAGTTCTTAAAGTAAAAAAGAAAGAAAGAGAGTAGTTGAGTGTGGTTGTACACATCTTTAATCCCAAAGCTTGGGAGGCAGAGGTAGATTGACCTCTGTGACTTCAAGGTGTGGTAGCACACACCTTTAATCCCAGCACTGGGGAGGCAGAGACAGGCAGATCTCTGTGAGTTCAAGGATAACCTGGTCTACAGAGGGAGTTCCAGGACAAAGATACACAGAAAACCTGTCACAAAAAGCCAAAAGTTAAAAGTAAAAACAAAAGAAATAGAGGTTAAAATAAAGCCACATAAAGATGGAAAATACACAGAGAATCTTGATACTGTATGCTATTATGCTCTCTTTCAATTGTTTGAATGCTGAGGAAGCAGCAACAGCTGCTAAAAGTTATTTGCTTATAAATGCTGCTGAATTAATCCAAGATAGATATTTTGAAAATACCTTGAGTTCAAAATTGAAGACAAAAGGTATGTTACTTTGGAGAAGAGGGTTTGCTTTTGTTTCCACAGGAAATGAGAGGCTGTTGCTTCATTCTAAGTTAAGGAAAATCAGGTTTGATCAAGGAAGACCACTTGACAAATCTCCAGTAGGAACAGATGGCACAGATGTCAGAGTTCTACATCCAGAACAGATTCAAGATGCTGCCTGAGATGATCAAGGCTCACAGGATACTCCAGTCAGGACTTGATCATAACTCTAAATTTTCTTTAGGTCCCCATAAGATTATCCGCACCCCTCAACCAGCCGGAATTTGCCCAGAATACTATGGCCACATTCCCAAAAAATGAACTATGGATATTTTCCTTTGTTGAAAAAAAAATAGGGGGAAGTGGTGCAGGATAATTGTCTGTATTCTGTCAATCATGTTTTAAATAAATGCTGATTGGCCAGGCAGGAAGTATAGGCAGGTCAACCCAACAGGAAAGAGAGGTGGGGTGATGAGACCAGGAGAATTTTGGGAAGGAGGAAGCCTATTCCTCCTCACTCCTGCCCAGACCACCAAAGAAGCAGGATGTGAGCTGCCCCACTGAAAAAGGTACTGAGACATGCAGCTAACATAGATAAGAACAATGGATTAATATATGCTACAAGAGCTAATAAGAAGCCTGAGCTAATGGGCCAATCAGTTTATAATCTTATGGAGAACTCTGTGTGATTTTCTTTGGGGCTAAATGGCTGCAGGAACTGGGCAGGACAGAAATCCCAACAAGCCCAGCCCTCATGTTACACTGATGTACTTGTCACCAATGAGAGTACAATGTGATGCAATATGAGTAAATTACTCAAAGAAAATAATAACTGGAATAAAAAAGATTTAAAAATATATTCTTCCATTAGTTTTGTAGACAAAATATGGAAGCTGCTTTATCTCATGGTAAGTAGATTGTAAGCAATATTTCTTTCTGAAATTATCTTTATTTAAAATACTCTTTGTAATTTCTCTTTAATAGTTAATATATACTTTATTTTCCATGAATGCCCTAAGAAAATCTAAAGGATATTGCAAAGTAGAAATATTTTGACAGTGAAATGTTAATATCCATTTGTGCTAAATAACACTTAATTGCAATATCAAATTAGAGAGCATAAGCAAAATGCTAGTGTTCATAACATCATCATTTAAAATATATAATGTTTTGTAAATCCATATGAAATAAAGACATTTTTATAATTAAGTACCTTGGAAGTCACTGAAATGTTCCCTCTATATTAGGTTTAATCATTTTATACCTCTGATGACTAATTTTGAAGGCTATCACAATTGTGTTCTCCAGTGACAGAAAAACTGTTGCATTGTATTCTACAATAAATTAGGAAATGCTTCTAGGCTGGAGATAGTCATTTTAGACTTCCTCATTTATAGTATTACATGGTGGTTGCAATAGAATTAAGCTTTCCTTCCTAATGGGCATAATTCTCTTGTTTAGGCTATTCCAATGAATTTGGTACACATGGCTAGCCTAAACATGTAATAAAGTCTATTTTCTCCCCGGTTGTCTCAGTGTGATAATTTTGGTTGTCTAGACAAGTTTAATTTTGCGTAATGCTCTGGTATTTTATGCTCACTCTTAATCATAAGTGACAGCCTGAGCAGAAAACGTGAAAACAAAGGACACCTTGTCAGATTGTACAGATATGTTGTAATTCATTTATCTTCCAGGTCTCATAGTTTGTTTTTCATCATAAATTGGTTATTTGTAGTTTTATCTTGTATTATCATTTATCAAGGTGATTTTTAAAACACTCTCACAGCCATATGAAAAGCTTAATATCAAAAATATTAATATTAGGATATCAGTGTTAAATAGAGTAAACATGGTTTTTATAAGATAATAAATACAAATGCATGGTATATGAAACTTAAGGGTTTAAAATTATCCCTCATTTTATACTGTACACAGCCTGCATTGTATTCTGGAGCCCTGAAGAGTGATAAAGACATTCATTAATATACACATGGATATTAATGGTCAGCTAACACAATCAGTAGTGTCCTAGCTCTCAGGTTTGGAGAATTCAAGTGTACTCTCATATTTTGTCCGTCAAATGAAGAGTAGAATAACATTATTTTGACAGCAATTCCCATTATTTGGTTGTAATAGTAGTTTTGTCTCACATCTTTTAAAAGGCAAACAAAACAGTGAACCATTTCATCAAAATCATGTTGCCATGAATTGCAAATTATTTTGTAGGTTAATTTTTCTCACTTTGAGATTTAGAGAGTACCATTGAAGGTGCTGTTTCTTCAAAATAACTGCATTTATCACAAAATATTCCCCTTTCAGTTCTTGAAAATATTGACATGCCCCAATTTGATGAGTGACTTTGTTGGCAGTAAAAATTAAAAATAATAATATTCTATAGTTAAAATAAAACAATTTTATGATGAACAACTGAAATAATGCTTATATGATTTGAACAAAAAATTTTTATTAATCTAGAATATTTAGGACCTCTAAGCAGAACAAAGAACTAGAAAAACCTTATTCCTTATTACTTTATTTTTATATTCCTGCTTAGTTCTGCTCAATAATTGATATGAAATCATTGCTTACTTTCTATCCTCAATTGGATAATTGCATATTTTTTATGAAGTCAAACTTATTGAAAGAATGATAGTCAGGTGGCGATGGTGCATGCCTTTAATTCTAGCACTCAGGAGGCAGAGGCAGGGAGATCTCTGTGAGTCCTAAGGCCAGCCTGGTCTATATGTGCCAGTTTCAGGAGAACCAGACCTGTTACCCAGAGAAATCCTGTCTTGGTAAAATAATAATAATAATAATAATAATAATAATAATAATAATAATAGTTTAAAATTAAGTTATTAAAAAATAAGATACCTATGTATTAGTTAATACAACAGTATATAATCGATAGACATATTCTCTTCATAAATGTACTCTTATTATCAAGAAATTGAATGTAATATTAAATGTCTACTATGGTCACTGCCCTACTCTTCTGCCTCAGAATATACTGAAATCAAGACAGGATTTTCCCTGCTTCATGGAGCTTACACTGTTAATATACAGAAAATAATCAAAAACATAATGCTGTGTCAGATAAAGGTAAATAGTAAAAGACAGAAAACTAGATGACTAAGATTAAGAATGGCAATATCATTGATAGGAAAAGAATGGACAGCCATAATGTGATATTTGCATCAGAGTCTGAGTGAAAGGAAGAAACATTTTAAACACATACACTAACTCCCTCAACACTCAAGCTGCCAGAGGATAGACATACAGGAATCATCTTAATGTGTTATGGGTATGATAGTTTGTGTGCTATGAGTGTTGTAGAATAATATCACATTGACTTAAGAAATTAGTCAATAGCCTTGCTTAAATGCATCATTCTGATAATTCTTGCTGGTAACTTTGGACCTGCTATTTTGCTGAGTTTCTCCATTTTGGGTAAACAAAAAAATGAAAATCCCCCAAACCTACAGTCATTTGGTTTTCAGAACAAAATTACAGTGTTTTTTTTTTGCAGATTCTTCCTCTCCCTACCCTATCAATTCAAACATGGCTGGCCACCAAAGCTGTTTTAGTACCACCTAATACTTGTTAGTCTAATATGCCCTAATTACCCTTGCAATATCCAACCTCAGGACTGAAAGGAAGCATCTAATTCTTTTTTCTCTTTGCACATTTCTAGTCCTCTAATTATTCCAGCCTGAGCTCTCTGATTTTTTGAATTAGAGACCTCTATTCAAAAAGCCATAACCTTAATTAAACCTGTGTTCTTTTTTTTAATTTTTAAACTTTTCCCATTATGTTTTGGGACAATTATTTTTCCCATATTCTTTGATTTTTTTTCCATTAAAAAAAAAGAATTTACATTTCCTCCCCTTCTCCCAGTACCCTCCCACTCCCCCCTCCCTCCCACTGCTTCCTTAAAAGAGGGCATGGTGCCCAGCCCTGTGGGAAGTCCAAGGCCCTCCCCCCTCCATCCCGGCCTAGGAAGGGGTGCATCCAAATAGACTAGGTTCCCAAAAAGATAATATATGCAGAGGAGATAGGTCTTAGTGTCATTGTTGATGTCTTCTCATTCTGCCCTCATTGGCAGCCACATTTAGAGAGTCCAGCTTGATCATATGCTCATTCAGTCCCAGTCCAGATGGATTTGGTGAGCTCCCATTAGATCAGGCACACTGTCTCAGTGGGTGGACCAACCCCTCAGGATCCTAACTTCCTTGCTCATCTTCTCCCACCTTCTGCTCTTTGACTGGACCTTGGGAGCTCAATCCATTGCTCTGGTGTGAATGTGGGTCTCTGTCTCTAGCTCCATCCATCATACAAAATTTCTATGGATGAGATCAAGATATTCACCAGTGTGACTATGGGACAATACTAGTTCTGGCACCCTCTCCACTGCTGCCCAAGGACCTAGCTGGGGACATCCCTGTGGACACCTGGGATCTCCTCTAGAGCCAAAAGATACAAAGAACTCAAGAAACTAGACATTAAAATTCTAAATTACCCAATTAAAAAATGGGGAAATGATCTGAACCGAGAATTCTCAATAGAAGAAGTTCGAATGACCAAAAGATACCTAAGGTCATGCTCAACTTCCTTAGCGATCAGGGAAATGCAAATCAAAACAACTTTGAAATAACATCTTACACCTGTCAGAATGGCTAAAACCAAAAACACCAATGATAGCCTATGCTGGAGAGGATGAGGTAAACGGGAACGCTCATCCATTGCTGGTGGGAATGCAAACTTGTACAACCACTTTGGAAATCAGTGTGGCGGTTTCTCAGGAAATTGGGAATCAACCTACCTCAGGACCCATCAATACCACTCTTGGGAATATACCCAAGAGATTCCCAATCATACTCAAAAGCATTTGTGCAACTATGTTCATAGCAGCATTATTTGTAATAGCCAGAACCTGGAAACAACCGAGGTGCCCCTCAATGGAAGAATCGATCAAGAAAGTGTGGAATATATACACATTAGAGTACTACTCAGCGATAAAAAACCATGACATCTTAAATTTTGCATGCAAATGGATGGAAATAGAAAACTCTATCCTGAGTGAGGTAACCCAAACCCAAAAAGACGATTATGGTATGTACTCACTCATTAGTGGACCCTAGGATAAAACAAAGATGCTAAGCTTATAGCTCACAAGCCCAGAGAAGCCAAATAGCAAGGCGAACCCAAGAAAATCATATATAGATCCTCTTGGAAATTGGAAGCAAACAAGATTGCCAGGCAAAAGGTGGGAATACGGGAGTGGGGATAGAGGTGG
>PVIU01031202.1:0-15127 GCA_004026605.1 Ondatra zibethicus
AAACAAAACAAAACAATTTGTGTATATAGATGGGTGGTGGTGGCACATGCCTTTAATCCTGGTACTTGGGGAGGCAGAGGTAGGAGGATCTCAGTGAGTTTGAGACTTTCCTGGTCTGCATAGTGAATTCCAGGACAGCCAGAGCTACACAGTGAGACCCTGTCTCCAAAAAACAAAATAAAACAAAAACATAAATACAAAAACAAGTCCATAAATTTTGTTTTGTTTCCTTGAGACAGAGTTTCTCTGTGTAACAGTTATCCTGTAGGCCAGGCTGACCTCAAACTCAGAGAGCCGCCTGCCTCTGCCTTTTAAGTGCTGGGATTAAAAGTGTGGGCCATTACCATAAATCTTTAAAAAAATAAGAAAAGAAAAAAGAATTTTCAGGTTCTGCATGCCCTCAACCCATCACCTCCTCTGTTCCAAAATCCTGCAGAGCATTCTGGAGGGAGCCGGCTGCCATGCTGGCATTTGTAAATAATCAACACTTGGACTTTCTGCAAGATGCAAGTTCATACTCTAGTTTTGTCCTCAAAGCAGCTCTGTGAATATTGAAGTTTATATTGAGGTTAAGCCCCCTAAACCTCTCAAGATTCAGAAGGATCGCTATAGCAGGCAAAAACCTGATGAATAAAGTCTGAGGGTAAATGAAATAAATTAGCTCACATAAGTCTTTTTGTTGTATTCCATTTATTCTTTCTATGCTCTCTTTAATGTTGTCTTGATGTTCCCCTTCCAATGTTCCCCCATGATGTTTGTCTTTTGATGTTCCTCACTGTTCTTCATATCCCACAAGGTTTCCAGTTTAGATACCCACACAGACATAGTTAGCAGTTCCATAGGTGATAACAATGGTACCAAGCATGCATTTCCTAGGATTCACAGGATGGATAAAAGACTGACAAGGTAGGTGCCTTATGTCTCAGAAGGGGCGTGGCTGTGAAGCTGCCCTGAAGATACTAGGAGGATTAGGATGGAGCTTGCTCCCTACCCCTACCCTTCTGGTCTAAGCATCAGGGTGCTATATCTGCTGGCACCCAGGTGAGAAGGAATTTTTTTTCTCTGGGGCTGGTTTAGCAACCCAAGCTTTTCTTCTGTATATTTTAGGAGTAAAAATACAGTTAATTTCCTAGACTAAGACTTTGTGTCAAATGAAAGGTGAAGGTACAGAATAGCTTGTTAGGTAGTACAAAGGCCGGTAGATTACACCTTCCTGAGTCTGCAGTAAGAGCAGACATACCGACTCTCCTGTTCAGTGCCTCCTACTCAGGGCTCCTTCCTTCCTTCCTTCCTTCCTTCCTTCCTTCCTTCCTTCCTTCTTTTTCTTCTTCTTCTTCTTTTCTTTTTTTTTTGTCCTTTGGTTTTTTCAAGACAAGGTTTCTCTGTGTAGCTTTGGAACCTGTCTGTCCTAGCACTTGCTCTATAGACCAGGCTGGCCTGAACTCACAGAGCTCTGTCTGCCTCTGCCTCCAGATTAAAGGTGTACGCCACCATGCCCGGCTCAGGGCTCCTTTCTTGCCAATAAGTCCTGTCAATAAGGATAATTGTGGAGGACTAGCTTTATGTAGATTTGACTATGAGAACAAAGGTTTGTCTGAGTGAATGCTTTTACACCAGGGTCCCACGATGTGGAAGAGGTCATCCAGTTGCCCATACTGGAAGAAGTTATCTCAGTGAATGATTTCTACACTACTGGGATATTACAGGATGAATCCATTATGGAAGGGAGAAGAGCCATGGCTTCACAAGATTCCTATAGAATTGACAGTGATGATCCAAAAGACAGGTGTTCCTGAAGCTATGCAGATCAGGTTCCTCATTGGATATAATGCAGCCCCATGAGTCTGTCTAGTGATCTGTTAGCTGTGCTTTTACTGTGTATTGGTTCACAGCATCTGTGAGGTGGATGAAGAGCTTTCTGGTTTTCAGAGGGGAAGCTAAAGATGAGAGGATTCAGGAGACCCTTCTGGAAGCTATGTCCTCTAAGTCCTGGGGCATAAAATCTGAGCTTTCCTATGTAGTTCCTCTATTTTTGCCCACCTTCTCTCCCTCCATCCCACCTTTCCTTCTCAACTGGAGATTGAACCCAGGGTTAGGCAAATGATAATAATGCTGAGCATAAATACCCTCAGCCCTGGTTCCATGTTTCTTTTGAGATAATCTCTAGCCCAGACTGCAAGCAGGGGAAGATGACTTTGAACTTCTGAACCTACGGATGTGCTCCACCATACACAAGTTTCTGTGCTGTTGGGGATCACACTCAGGGCCTCAAGTGTGCTACGCTAGGCAAGCACTCTTAACTGAGCCATGCCCAAGCCCCTGTTCTTTAAAGACTTTTGGAGACACATTGCAAATACCTTTTAGAAAAAGGCACCTTGGGAGTTACAGTGACCTTGTCTTGCTCCTTTCAATGGTTACAGCCTCTCCACCTGGATTCCCAGCTTTTCATTGTTTCTTGGAGAAACTTCTCAAAGATGGCAGCATCTGTGATTCTGTGTTTTACATAGTAGGTTTAGTCAAGGGGAGCTTAAAAACCTTTGATTTATACCTTAACAGTTTCAAAAATGTATACACTATATCTTTATCCTGGCCTCCTCAGCTACCCCTTTCCCACTCCCCTGATGTCCCCCAACATGCCCCTTCCCACTTTCTTGTCTTTATTTATACTTTGACAATTTCATAAGTGTGTGTGTGTGTGTGTGTGTGAACAGTCCAATTAGTGCTACCTGGTGGGATATTGACTGATCTTGCTGCCTTGATTATGCAGGACGTGTGCATTTCTCATGAACTGTAGTGAGTTCATGGCTATGAAAGCCATGTTGTGTCCAGAAGACAGCACTTCACAGTGCTCTTCCCCTCCTCTGACTCATACACTCTTTCTCCTCTCTTCTGCAGTGTTCCTCAAGCCTTGGGCATGGGGAGTGTGAGACAGATGTCTCATTTAGGGCTCAGTAATCATGGTCAGTTGTTCTCAGCATTTTGACGGTTATGGCTTTTCATTAACCACTGCCTGGTACAGAAAGAAGCTCTGACTAAGGTTAGGAGCAACACAGATATGTAGATAGAAATATTTTGAAGGTAGTTTGACAACATGAAGATTTAGCAAAAATAGCAATAGTTGGTTTCCCTCTAGAGCCTATGATGTTTCCACCCGTGGTCTTTTGACCAGGTTTATAGTACCAGACATGAACTCCCTCCTGTGGATCAGGCCTCAAATCCAAGCAGAAAGTGGTCGGTGACGTCTGTAACAGTCATGCCACTATTGTGCTGGGTTGGTGTTGTAGTATGCAGCGTCTGGTGCTGGGTGAAATCATTACTATTGTTTCTTCTCTGGCAGTCTGAATAACACAGTCTGGCACTAGAAATCCAGAAAGACGAAGAATAGGAAGCACTCTTAACTGAACATCTCTATATCCTTTAAAAATAAATCGTAAAAAAAAAAAATGTCAGCTGAGGAGATGGCTCAGTGGGTAGAGTGCCTCCCTGGTATGATTGAGGACCTTAGTTCAATCCTTGTAAAGTTAGGTATGGTCACATATGTCTGTAATCTCACCTCTAAGGAAATGGAGACCGGAGAATCTTTGGGCTTGCTGGTCAGCCAGTCAAGCTGAATTGACATGTTCTGGGTTGATTGAAAGATCCTGTCTTACACACACACCCCATACGCCCTCTGACTTCTGCATGTGTGAGCACCTATGTATGTACACACACACATCTTCTCTAATCTCTATTTTGATACAAAGTTACCACAGAAGAATCCTACCCTCCCAACCCCTCCCCAGGAGCCACCATAATACCATAAAAGAGAATGTGGCTTTCCAGACCCAATTTGCGATTTGCTTTTGCGTTTAACTACCTTTGTTCTGTGAGCCACTTACTAGATTTAAATAATGCTTAATATGTCAAAAACTTGGACTGTCCTGGAGAGTTCTGCATAATGGAAGTTCCTTCTTTTTCTGATTCTTGTGGTGCTTTGAACTTTCTTTTTTATAGCATTTCTCATGACTAGTCCCTTCCATAATTACTTTTGCAGTGTGTGTGTCTATGTTATTAAATCCTTAGCTTGGTGAGGACAGGAGTCCCTCACTGGACCTTTACCCAGCCTTACACATAATTGGGGTTTGTTTGTGTTCTTGGAACTAGTGAATGAATCAATGCCTCTTTCTTTTCTGCAGAACCCTCTTCAACAATACCGTTTTAGGAATTCACTGCTACTGGAGCTTGTCATCTGGCTCAGATTACGTGTTAGGGGAAAACCCATAAATGTTTAAAAGGTGATTTCAAACCTAAACAAAAGAAGAGCAAATAGTATAAAGTAATCTCGATTACCCACCATAATAATTATAGTATTTTAGAATGAGTTATGTTTTGAGATGAAAGGTGAAGAGAACACAGGGGCTTTAGGGTGCCCATTTTGATTTTTCTTGGGAGAGATGAAGGGCATGTAAGATAGGCAGGGTAGATAAAGAGGAGCTGGTGGCCCACAGTCAGACCAGCTGCCTCTAGTGGAACGTTATTGTGAGCACTACCTGAGTTGACATACGGAAGTGCAAAGTGTTTGGGTGGCAGCTTCACTCCGGCCCCTGGCATCCATATATTCAAAGAGTCTGGAATGTTCAGGTGCAAGCTCCACCCCAAGCCCCCTCCCCTGGAGTTGCTTCAGTCCAGACTCCGCCCCTGAAAAAGTCCACCAAATGATGACCCCTCCCCCAGAGCTTCTCAAGACCACTCCCACAGGGTATTTAAACTGCCCCCCAGAGAACAAGCACATGGTTTTCCAGTTTTCCTTCCCCGTTTCCTCTCTTGGGGGCTGGAAAGCCATCGAGAGCGTTTGTATCCATTAAACATGGACCTTTTCTAATTCGGTTTGATTTGGTCTGACTTGGATTATTGCGTTGGCAGAGAAACTTTTCACAAAGAACAATGCCCACTGCTTGGTGAGTGTGAGGCTAAGGTGCCACTGCTGCTGGTGGCATCCTGATCATCACTGCACAGCAGGAGAAAGGCAAGTGTGGCAGCCGAGGCACTCAGCTAGTGACCTTGAGTGCCACCCTTTCCAGGCTATAGTGTTCTTCATATGAGAATGGGGCTCCTGAGAGTATCTAAGCCATCTAACCCGTTAAAGCATCACAAGTAATACATGTAAATGTATTCTGAATTAACCTTAAGGATATTTTTCTAGAGTATTCTGACTAGAGGGACTCATATCTCTGGAATGTTTAGGGGTAAAAACTAGTGCCTTATATGGTTTCTTATTCTGAGATTTCATGAGCCTCACCTCCAGATCCACTTGTCAGCCCAGCAAATAAATCTTAAAACACAGTACGTGTTTTTCCATTTGCAAAAAAGGTGTGGTTTATTGTTTGCCTCTTTGTGAGCTCTGTAGACCAGGCTGGTCTCAGTGTGTGGGAGTCTTCCTGCCTCAGCTTCTTGGATGCTGGAATTACAGACATGCACTACCATCCCAGGTTAAAAATGTTTGTTTGCTTTCATTATTTTTTAATACAGAGTCTTACTCTGTAGCCCTGGTTAGCCTCCAACTTAGAGATCTACATACCACCTCTACCACTGAGCGCTAAGATCAAAGGCATGCGCCACCAAAGCCCTGCCTAACTGTTTATTTCTAAGGCATGAAAACAGCTTCGTTTCATAGTTCCATATATGCGCTGGATTTGAAACTCTTATCAACCAAGTTGATAAAGGAATAAAAATCATTTTCCTAAGGAGCCTTTGGCTAAGGGGCAGTGTCATGTCTGTGAAGTATAAACAGTGGCTTTATTTGCTCAGCTTTCTCACAGTCATTTGTCAGCTCCTAATTAAAGATAGTGCCATAATCCACAGATTACTGCGCTACTTTCCCTAAAGCCAGGATTTCTGGAGAAAAATTACTTTTATTTTTCTTTTAAATGAAAATTGAGTTTTAAACTGACTGCCTTCTCCTCAGTGCTACAAAGAATTCTGATTATTCAGAACATTTTTCCAAAGCACACACAGACTTATCTGTCCAGATAAGAATTTGATTCTGTGGGAAGAGAAATGGACTATCCCTGGTGGTTCTAATGAACGTCCGCAGTGTTTGTTTGGACAGGACAGTCAACTGTCACATCCCCTGGGTCACAGAAACCAAACCCAGGCCAGAAAGCCAGTGCACTAGACCGAAATTCTTAGGAAGTCTTCAATCTTAAACATTTCCTTAAAAAAAAAAACCAAAAAAAAAAAAAAAACCAACTAGTTGCCATTTAGGCTTGAATTTTTAAGTATTGGGTTGTTGTTTTGATAGCATAGGTTAGCCTTAGCATTTGTTTTTTGGTAGCATAGGTTAGCTTTCTTAGCAGTTGTGATTTATACCATCTTGTAATTTACAAACTTAAAGGTGATTAAGCCCCGGTTTTATAATCTCCAAATAAACATAAGAGCAGTGCCCTAAAGTCACCATTAACCTCACTAGCATGTTGAACTCATCATCCCCTCCCCCCACCCCATTCTACCCCACCCCCTGGACTTCTTTTTCCTGTGATTTCAGTGTATTTGGTTGATACTTCTTTTCTTTCTTTTTCTTTTTCTTTCTTTTTCTTTTTTCTTCTTTTTTTTTGGTTTTTCGAGACAGGGTTTCTCTGTAGCTTTGGAGCCTGTCCTGGAACTAGCTCTTGTAGACCAGGCTGGCCTCGAACTCACAGAGATTCACCTGCCTCTGCCTCCCGAGTGCTGGGATTAAAGGTGTGTGCCACCACTGCCTGGCTGATACTTCTTTTCAAGGGATCTGGCACAAATCCTGTCTGATCATCTTCTAGCCAGCGTCTTACTAGTTCAATTTTCTTCCCAGTGGATTGGCTAGTTTGCTTTTGACATAGGATCTTCCTACATAGCCCGCACTGGCCTTGACTGGTGATCTCATCCTTTCCCTTCCCCTCACATAGTATTGGTATTGGCGTTACAGGTGTGTATCAGCATGCCTGGTGCGAGCTCGCATGCATGCATAGGTGTGTGTGTCTGTGCGCATGTGTGTGCAGCCGCAAGTGTGTGGAAGTTGGAGGACAATCTTGATCAAGGATGCTGGTCCTTGTCTTCCATCTTGTTTAAGTGGGGTCTCTTATCATCTGTTGCTGTATATGCAAGTCTAGGTGACCTGTGAACCTCTGGGGATTGTCTTGTCTTTGTTCCCATCTCTGTGTATGGACATTGGGATTCTAAATGAATTCTGGGGATGCAAACTCAGGTCCTCACACATGTACAGTTAGCTAGCTCTTCACCCACTGAGCCATCTTTGGCCTCTGGCTTGATTTTCATTATTTTGAGAGCACTATTCTTTCTTCTGAAATATTGTCTCTTTCAATAGAATCTAAATGGATTCTTTGGTCTTACTTGTTAATCCTTAAAAAGTGAAATTGTTACTAGGTTCTTTTATTTTTTAAGGTTGGCTCTTAGGCAGCCCAGGCTGACTTTGAACTCTCCTTGTATCAGAGGATAACACTGAATAGTTTGGGCAGGGCCCTGGTGGTGGGTGAGGCATAGAGCAGTTCTTTTAGTCAGCATTATCACACGTGAAGCAAGATCCAGGTGGAATTGCTGGAATTGCTCTCCATCTTTGGAGATAGCCTCAGCTGCTGCTACCAGAGTCTGTATTTCTGCCTATCAGAAGAAGCCTTTGTTTGTTTTTCGACCTAGTGTAGCTTTGGAGCCTGTCCTGGAACTCACTCTGTAGCCCAGACTGGCCTCAAACTCACAGAGATCCACCTGCCTCTGCCTCCTGAGTAGTGGGATTAAAGGTATGTGCCACCGGCCTGACAAGATTAGGGTTTTACATTTTATCCCTGTTAAATTTGAGCCTTAAAATTTTGAATAGAAGGTTTTTTAGTATTAGAATGAAACTATAAACCATATATCTAGCCCACAGAGGGACTGATAACCTTATTTTTCTGATTTTTTTTACAGTGTGCTTTTACAGAATATCACAGTTTTTTTTTTATATGACTCAGTTTATAGAAATAGCTGAAGCTTAGCAAAGTTAGCAAAGACAGAGGCTAGACATCCATCTTAATGTCAGTTTTTCTTAGCTTGAATGGACTTGAGGAATTTATAAACCTTAATCATAAAACATACATTGTTTAAGTGACTGGACATGTATCTCTAAGTCAGTTTTTTGTTTTCCTATGTAGACCTTTACAGCTTTAGGAATTTATCATCATCAATCATTTGTTGGTTTGTCCTATTTTTCATAGACAAGAATTGCATCCCATTACATGTGTAGTAGTATACTGTAGTACATCTATTTTTTAAACAAGAATCCAAGTGGGGCTGGAGGGATGGCTCAGAGGTTAAGAGCACTGATTGTTCTTCCAGAGGTCCTGAGTTCAATTCCCAGCAACCACATGGTGGCTCACAACCATCTGTAATGAGATCTGGTGCCCTCTTCTGGCCTGCAGACAAACATGCAGATAGAACACTGTAAACAAAATAAATAAATAAATCTTTAAAAAAAAAACAATAAGAATCCAAGTTGCATACAGGCGTGCTGTAGATTACCTATGTATAGATTGTTTTATTTATTTATTTTTAATATTTATTTATTTATTATGTATACAATATCCTGTCTGCGTGTATGCCTGCAGGCCAGAAGAGGGCACCAGATCTCATTACAGATGGTTGTGAGCCACCATGTGGTTGCTGGGAATTGAACTCAGGACCTTTGGAAGAGCAGGCAATGCTCTTAACCGCTGAGCCATCTCTCCAGCCCCTGTATAGATTGTTTTAAACTATCAATTTTTTTTTACAAATTTTAAGGTAACTTTTTGTTAATAGATTTTACAGATTTTTAAACCACACCCAATGAACTTACAAATGCTGAACTACAGAAAGTTTACACAACTGTCTTACAAATGCTGAGGTAAAAGAAAGTTTATACTTTCGCAAAAGTTTTAGAGATGGAAGAGAGGGGAGTCTTTAGAGAGTCAAACAGAACCAAGAAGAGGAGTATGAGACAGCAGAAATCCCTCTTGGGAATAGTTTACTTTTTAGTTATTTTAAAGCACATAGTGTCATGAGGGGTGGGGGTGTTCTGTTTTGTTCTCTCTGTTACAGAGTCAGGTGGCCCACCTGACCAAGGACAGATTTTTGAGGAAACTTTTAAATAAGCTTGCTTAGATCTGGCGTGGGAGGGCCATAACTGAACTCCACAGCCAGATTTTTTTTTTAACAGAATAGAATAGCATGTAACAATTTTTAATACTATCCATACCCAAGAGACATTTGAATCCTTGTAAAACTGAATTTAGTGATCAGAGGGAGCAACTTGAGTGAGCAGAGTAAAGAAAGCTCAGAGACAAGAGCAGGGAGTAGAGAGGACTTAGAAGAGATTTTGAGGTCATTTGCTTCTGCAGCGGCAGTAGTTGTTATAATCTTTGAGAATTTAGAAATGAAGGGTGCCATTTCCGCCCCTTGAGCTGTACTGAGGCCAAACCTTTTGCAGAAATACAGTGAGGCTTTAATAAAATTCCTGTGTCCAAAGAGGAGAGAGGTCAGAGAAGACAGGTGAGGAGTTGATGGAGCAGTTCAGAATGAGCTCGCTCATGGTTAGAGCAAGCAGGAAAGAAGACATCCTTTAGAAGCAGAGCAAAGAGGAGGTGGAAGAGGCTTAGGGGAAAGGGTCACAAAGAAGACGTCTAGGAGGACTACAGTACAGGGACGGGGAAGTGCCTCTAGCAGAGAGATGCCCCGAGCCACAGTGGATAAGCACGCAGCAGACTCTAGTGAGCCAACAAGAGACATCGCCTTTCCAAGTGATGGGTGCCCAGCAGAGCACAGCAGCTCCAGGAACCAGGTGGACCAAGAAGATGCTTAGAGAGTGGGCTCGGAGAGACGAGCCGCTAGAGGGGTCGGGAAGGAGTAGCTGAAGAAGCAGACTCTAGAATGTGGAGTCAGATATGATACGGTGGGTGGCGGAAGCCAGCAGAAACAAATGATCCACGTCTCAGGAGAGTCAAATCCCAGCTTTCAGCACCAGATGTATTCTAAGGGGTACAGTAAAAAAACCTGCCGACTTGACTGGTCCATGGTATGGTTTAGGGAAGGTTTTTATTGTAGATGAGAGAAAACAGCTAGAGGTATTTGGAAGAGTCCAGAGCAGAGAAAAAGAGACAGATTGGGCATAGCAAGAGCTATCTGTGAGAGAAGGGCGGGCAGCAAGAGAGGAGATAGTGAGAAGGGGAAGAGAGAGAGAGAGAGAGATAGCAGGGAGTGGGGAGGAGGAACCTTGTTGTTACAAAGAGAACAGATGGGAAGAGGGAAGCTTGGGGAGGCTAGTGTGGACTTTGAAATGTTTAACAAGTACTTGTGAGTAGGGACTGAGGGAGCCTGGAGGGTGGAGTGGACTTTGATATACAACCACAGGTATATGTGAATGGAACCATATGTTCCTTCTGTCAGAGGTAAGGAGAATGACTTCTTTTGGCGGATAGGAACTGGTTTCAACATTCCTGAGGAACACTGGCTTTTATCTGACCACAGCAATCCTCCTGTAGTCCAGTTTGAGCTCTTTTCTAGACAGCGGCAGCTTGAGGCCTTGCGACCTAACACTTTTCATTACCTGTGGATCCAGCTCCTCTTTAGGGCCTCCAAAGCCCTGGGGATCCAGCTCCTGCCTTTCTCTCCTGCTGCAGCCCTTCCTTGGGTTCTAGAAAGCTGGAGCATCCTCCTCTTGAAACCATACTGGCTCCCGTAAGAGCACTTTCCCTTCTCTCTGCCTGGGAATCTTTCCTGGCATCTAAGAAGATGCCAGGAAAATGCTGATCTCTCTTTTTTCCTTAGTCTAAAATGCTACTTCCTCTAGATGAGACCACACCTGACCACTCAGGCAGGACAGCTGGCTCTCCTGCTTCCTTTAGTCATTGGCCCATTACTCTGTTTAATTTCTTTTGTAGAATTTGGTATTGTCTAAAATTGGCAGGTGTAAGCAAACAAATGCCATGAGCAAAGCCACTGGGATTCTGTAGGCTGGGACCAAGTCGTAACCTGGAGCCTTCCAAATATATGCATTCCCTTTCTTTCTACACTGCTGAAGATTGAACTCAGAACATTGAGCATGCTAGAGAAATGCTTTACTGCTGAGCTACATGCTGCCACTGTATCTATTTCCTGTGGAGACCATTTCAGGAGAAGGACTCTGATCCTGTCAACTTCAAAATATCGCCTGCTGACTATGTCAGCTGATCTCCCTGTAAGTGACCCAGGCAGATTGGGGGGCTTACTGAAAAGGAGTCTGAGGTGAGCCCTTACATGGCTATCATCCCAGCACTTGGGAGGCTGTGGCAGGAGTGCTGTGAGGTGGCCCAGAGTTAAGGGTGCTTGTCACATCAGCCTGACCACCCGAATTCAATACCCTACATTAAGATGGGAGATGAGAGCTGGGCTGTGGTGGTGCATGCCTTTAGTCCCAGCACTCGGGAGGCAGAGACAGGTATATCTCTGTGAGTTCGAGGCCAGCCTAGTCTACAGAGCGAGTGCTACAAGCTACAAAAGCTACACAGAGAATCCCTGTCTCTAAAAAAAAAGGAAACTGTCTCCACAAAATTGCCCTCCAAAATGCACACTATGTCACATGCCTAACCCCGGTAATAATCAGTAAAAACAAACAAAATGAGGAATCTGTGGCGATAGATTCCTCTTGAGTCCAGGAGTTCGAGGCTGTGTGGGTTTTATGCTGAGGTCCTGTCTTACTGCTGAGGATATAGCTCAGTGGTAGAATGCTTGTCTAGCATCCAGGAGGACCTGGGCTCCATCCGCAGCAGGAGGGAGCAAGTTCTTCTGAGAGCAGATGCAACAGCCTGGATCCCCGTACTGCGCCTGGGAGGGGGTAGGCTGTGGGGGACACAGAGCAGTGGGAGCACTTAGGGGCTCCGTTGCTCCAATGGAAACATTTGCTTGCTCTTGCGACTTCTCCGAGAAGGATCAGTCTCAGGAAGGGCTGGCTGACTCTGATTAACTGAACTGTTCCCTTTTTAGAGTCAGTGACCGAGTCTCTGTTTTGGATGTACTTATATAATGTATACCACCTGTTATCTGTGTATTTTTAGCAGTGGGGTTCGGGTAATCCTAATCCTGTCTGGAAAAGAGCAACTGTTTACCAGAAGTGCTTTCTCTTGGCTTTGACTCACGCTGACTCACCCTTTTTCCTTCCCACTGCCTCATAATCATCTTGCCTGGGAGGGAATTTTTAGGGAATTCAATTAGCTTTTTTTTTTAAATTTATTTAAACTTTACAAAGTTGAAAGCCATCATTGACTTCATCTCAGGAAAGGCTAAAGCTTATGCCAGTGAGATTGATACCATGTAGCCAAACATAGCACATAGCTTTTGCCTGGATAAACTCATGCCGTGGGCTGAGTAATTGAACAAGTGGCAGCAATGTACATGTGAAGAGGGGGGAAATCTTGCTCTCTGAAAATTGTGTCACCTTAGTTTCTATTGGACTTGGAAATTTTCCTTCTCTGAGATAGGAGCAAGAAGCCAAACTGGAGCCAGGACGGTGATGCCCTCATGATGGGCTTAAGACTGCGGGACAGAATTCAGACAACCTATCAGAGGAGCAAATGGGAAGGCTTACAGCGCAGAATGACTCATACCCTATTCTTCATTTATCATTCATTAAATGTGTTCTGTTGTTCATCTGAGACACTCTAAACACCAGGGCTGCAGCCGTGAGTAACAGAAACACTGCCTGCTATCAGGCCTGACAATTGAGTGTGCCTGCCTCTGTCTCTGCTCCCCACCCCTTGAATGTTCCCGTTTATTTTTACTGTAGCAGTGTTGGCGGGGATAGGACTCGGGACCTCTTGCATGCTAGAACCGAGCTACAACCCAGTCCACATGCTTTATAAATGTAAAGGAGCATAGTGTTGTCTTGGCCAGCATGTGTGCTTCTGCATGTGACTGACATGAGGAAGGCAGACTTCCTGGAGGAGAAGGCACAAAAGCGGAGACTGCTGAGCCACTAAGGGTTAAGTAGGAGAAAGGGTAAAGATGAGGTGGAATGGCCAAAGAAAGTTGGAGGCTAGAAAAAAGCTGTAACTCTGGCAGCCTTGAAGTGGTGGAGGGGAAGAGCTCGTTTTGGGAAGACCTGAAAGGAGTTGTAACAGTGAGGGTTACAACGGGACGCATGTATCTGCAGACTTTAGCAATGTCCGGTCACAAAGAACTGGAGACCAGTCATTAAGTGGAAAGTTTCATTAACCTGAATAAAGTTTGCTTATGAGAGAAATCTGTGGCAAATGCATGCTCTCATGGGACTAGCAGCCCAGACTTAACCTGATGCAAGATCAATGGGCACTAGCTTACTGCTAACTGCTAGCTGACAACTGGAAATGGACCAGGGCTGCACTGGGGGGGGGGGGGCGCATGGCTGCAGGGATTCTCAGCTGGAGAACACACCAGCCAGTGACTGGCAGTTGGTGTTTTGACAACAAATCTCTCAATGCTCTGTAGGAGCCTAAGTGTCTGTACAGAGTACAGCAGACAGTTCCTGAAGGGGTCCTTAAATCCTGTCCAGAGCCTGCATTCTGAAGAAAGTCTCGTGAAAAAGGAAGCTGTTGCCAGGCATGGTGATACCAAGTTCTTAATCCCAGCACTCAGGAGGCAGAGCAGGCGGATCTCTGAGTTTGAGGCCAGCCTGGTCTACAGAGCAAGTTCTAGAACAGCCAGGGCTACACAGTGAAACCCTGTCTTGAAAAACAAAACAAAAGAAAGAAAAGAAACCTTGTGGTAGTGGCGGCGCACGCCTTTAATCCTAGTACTCAGAAGGCAGAGGCAGGCAGATCTCCATGAGTTCTACATGAACAAGTTCCAGGACAGCCAGGGCTGTTACTTAGAGAAATCCTGTCTCGAGAAATGAAAAAAGAAGAAAAAAGAGGAAGCTGCTGAGATGCTTGGTGGGTAAAAGCACTTGCTATGTAAGCCTGATGACCTGAGTTCAACCCCCAGTGTCCACAGTAGGAGGAGGGAACTAAGCTCAGCAAGTTATCCTCTGACCTCCACAGTGTGCCGTGATTCTCACATACACAGAACACACAGGAAAAAGTCTCCTAAAAGCATGGACAGGGAGAGACAGTACTGGCTAGGCTTCCCTTGCCACTCCATGGAAGAAGCAGAGAGGAGTCACGGGAGTTGTTTCCGTTGCCTATGGCACATGAGACTCTTCCTCTTCCAAATGTGCAAGCATATTGTTAGGCTTTGAATCTTGGTATCATTTAAGTGTTCTGTTTTAAGATGAAGGTTTTTGATGTGGTACCAGAAATCATTAACATTACTTGACTGTTTTTGTTAATGTTTTCCACTCTGACCCAGCAGCACCCATTGGGGTTGACCATAAGCCCTAATGGAGACCAGACAAGGGCTCTGTACCCCTGAACTACACCCAGAGCCAGTTGTTTGCTTTTTTGTTTTGTTTTGTTGTTTTTTTCTTTTTTTGAGTTTTCAAATGAGTTTATCAAAGAATGTTCTTAGGAAGGGTCAGTATATTTGTCATTTTTAAAAGTTGTATTTCTACATGTTATTCTTTTCTTTTTATTTTTTTAATTGTTTATTTGAACTATATATTTTTCTCCCCTCCCCTTCTGCCCTCTCCCATCATCTCCATGCTCCCAATTTACTCAGGAGATCTTGTCTTTTTCTACTTCCCATGTAGATTAGATCCATGTATGTCTCTCTTAAGGTCCTCATTGTTGTCTAGTTCTCTAGGATTGTGAATTGTAGGCTCGTTTCTTTGCTTTATGTCTAAAAGCCACTTATGAGTGAGTACATGTGATATTTGTCTTTCTGGGTCTGGGTTACCTCACTCAATATGATGTTTTCTAGCTCCATCCATTTGCCTGCAAAATTCAAGCTGTCATCATTTTTTTCCACTGTGTAGTACTCCATTGTGTAAATGTACCACATCTTCTTTATCCATTCTTCAGTCAGGGTGTTTAGGTTGTTTCCAGGTTCTGGCTATGACAAAGAAAGCTGCTATGAACATAGTTGAGCACATGTCCTTGTGGCACAATTGAGCATCCTTTGGATATATACCCAAAAGTGGTATTACTGGGCCTTGAGTAAGGTTGTTTCCTAATTTTCTGAGAAATCGCCACACTGACATCCA
>PVIU01031203.1:0-15134 GCA_004026605.1 Ondatra zibethicus
GGTAGTGGGAGGGGACCGGGAGAAGGGGAAGAAAGGAAAAAAAATTTTTTTTATCTTTAATTATGTTCTTGAATGGAAAAAATAAAACAAAACAATGTATGGAAAAATAAATAAATAAATAAATAAAAAGTTAAAAAAAATCTTATAACAAAAATCTCAAAGAATCTAAAATAAGATTTCATATCTTTATTTAGTTAAACACTTGCCTTCCCCAAAATTCATTGGCGCTAACATTCATTTTGGGCTCACTTTTAATTAATAAGATTTATATTTAAATCTGTTTTGTCTTTCTTGTTCCACTTTAGCACATGCTACTAGCCTCTGTTCAGTTCAAGATTGCCCTAGCATTTTGATTAAAAAGAGCTTAAATCATGTTTACCATGAATACATAACTACTCTGTCCATCCTTTAATTTTTCACAACCACCAGGAGATCTATGTCCTAATATCTGTATCCGTACTTAAAATTATGGAAACTGAGGTTCAGATATTTTGAGATTTTGGTAAAATCTCATACTTAAGTTATTTTTCTCTCTCTGCCCCCTACAACCATTCCTCCAATTCCATCTCCCTTTATTGTGATTTTTGCCAAACTGAGAAACATCTTTGAACCAGGGTCCCTATAGCTGCCTCACTTAGCTGGGACTGAAGTATCCTATCTGTGCCCACCTTCCCTTCCTCCATTGTGGTATATTCAGGATACGTTTAGACATACTGTCTACCAGTAACAACTTTGCCTCTTAGCCAACTTCCACCCCTGTTGACATTCTTGACCGAAACCAAAATAATCGTATTTCTGCCTCTACCACTTTTAATGGAGCTAGACCCCATGTCCTACTCACAAGAACTCCAGAATCAGTACCTCCCATCATGCTAACCTATCAATCCATTGAACTTCCAATTCATCACACGAAACTAGGACAGCTTTCATCTGAACCCAGAGTTCCAAACAGAACTTCAGATCTAGGATTAGTCAGAGTATGAACTGAAAACTCAGAAAGGTCCTGAGACTGAAAAATAAGTATAGTTCTTCCAGTCTACAACTTGTCAGATTGGGGTAATAGCAATCAGAGAACTGGACACCCACACTTTAATGTGGAGACCTAATATCTACACCAACAAAACCACAGATGTTATAGCTCAAGATTCTTGAGCCCAGTGCAAAGGCACAAACATGAAAAAACAAGAAAACATTCCTCCTTCAAAAGCCATCAACCTTACTGTAATGTACCAGGAGAATAAAACAATTTAGTTAAAGCATAATACAAGGAGTTAAAAATAACAATTAGGAATATGTTCACCAACATTAAATAGGTTATTAATATATTCATCAATAAAGATCATTTAAAATACAATCAACTTCACTTTCAATGACCACTAACTTCCTCAATTTGACATTTTGGTCCTTGTTTCCAAAATTCAATTATTCCCATATTTCAGCAGACTGAGATTTGTTGCCTTCTTTCTTGCCTTGCCAGAGCACTTTCCTCGTTTCCTCTTACTCAGCAAATTTCCCTGGATTCATAATGTCTGGGTTATAGAAGTTATGGGCAAAGCTATGCCAGTCTCTGCCAATGCTTTATCATGCAGGGCTGCCACTTGAGCTGCAATAGATTTTGGAGGAATCACTTGTGTTCCTGACACCAATAGTGGAGTAACATTGAGAATAGAACCCCCAGTGCTTTCAGCTGCAGCCATTCCTTGTTGTTTTTGCTTTCAACCGTTTCCTTTTCTCATTGTTCTTGCAATTTTTTTTGCCCTTTCCGATCTCCTAGCTAAAGATTCCTGATGTTTTACAGTTTCCTGAGCATCCATTGCTGTGCTTCTGCCTCTGAGGGTACAAGGATTATGTGTCCAGCTTAGGCTTCTGCTAAATCTTCCTAGTTTTTCAATTCTCTTATTTCTATCTCGACTTCAACTCCTTGATCTGCTCCTGCTTCTAGCCGTATGCCTGTGGTGGCTGGATATCAATAGGGGTCATGTTCTAATCTTTCATTTTCTAACCCAGCTTCTCGATCTTGACTTCCTGTCTCTGCTCCTGGATTGAGACACTTTTTGATCCCTACTCCTGGACCGAGACTTCTTCCTCTCCCTGCTTCTACTTTGATGGTGCCTTTCAGGAGACCTATCTAGTGACTTCTGCCTCGTGATGACTTCCTTTCTTTGCTTTTGTGTCCTTCCTCACTATTTTCAGAAGAATTTAATTGCTCTCCTCCTTTGCCAGCAGAATGTTCTTTGTCATTGTGTGCCTCAGATTAATGTCTCTTAGAGGACTTATCTTGGGATGCATGTCTTCTTGCCTCTTTGCTTTTGCACTAGCTCCTGTGTTTTCTTCCTTCATTATCTGATTTTCATTTTCTGTCTCTTGACCTTGACCATGACCTTGAATAATGATGTTTTGAGGTTATTTGAGAAATAGATACATCTGATTGCTCTTTTTTCTTTTCTCTATCTGGATATGTCTTTTCTGGGTCTAGTCTGTCTTCTCCTGTATCTGTAGTCTCCATTGTTTTTGAGTCTCATTCAGTAAGGCACTGTGATACTGGTGTTGGTGTTGCAATCAGATTAAACTCATTTCCATTAAACTTGACAGAACTAGAGAAGGACAATTATTTTTTAGTTCATGAATTCTATTTTTCAAATATATTAAATCTTCTGGTGGGATAAAATCTGATACATAGATTTTCTTATGTCTGCTATCTTGGGTACTTTTCTACTAAACCTTATACAATCATTTTCATCTCTGGAAAAATAAAAGACATGTTATGTAGATGTTTCTTAGAAGGTCTGGAAATTTGATACAACCTAGGCAGTGATAATACAAATTATTTTCTCAAGGAAAAAAAAACCCACAATCAGCTAAACGAAATGAGGAAAATAATACAAAATATTAAAGTAGAATTGTACAAAGAAATAGAATCACTAAACAAAAATTCAAACTGAAATAAATATCAAAATGAAAAATTCACAAACAGAAAAATAGGCATGGAAGACAGAATTTAGGTCTTGACAATAAGATAGAAGAAATGGATATCTCAGTCTAAGAAAATATAGAGGCTTTCTAAAATATATAATATCCAAAATGAGTTTAAATGGACTTACCATATGATAGGGGAGACAATATTCAAAATAGACATCATACGGTACCAAATAAAACCACAGAAATGTATTGCCATTTATGAGTTGCTGGCCAAAAGTGTTCTATATTCCCAATAAACATTATAGGTAATTATCTATATAATTTGTTACTCTTCATAGGCAGAAGATTAGACCCTATTGTTGAAAATACCACATACTGGTATCATTGAATATCATTGAATATCAATAAATTGAGCTGGTGTTCAACTTGAAACTCTACCCTTACCTTACTTGCATTTAACGTGATGAAAAATACTCATTCAGCTACAAACTTTGTTGCTGGGAGCTGAAGACCCTCAGACACTGCATTTTCTATGACCTTTTCCGTGCTGGAGTAAATAACTTGTTTTGAACTTCATTAGTTCCTGAACACAAGGAAGTGATTTTAGTCATCTGATAGCTGGTGGGAGTGCATTGGAAAATCCTCAGAGCTAGGGCATGGCTATTAGTCAAGGAGAACACTATATAAGCTAACTGGGAGCATAATAAAATTGGCATTGTTGCTTCAAGAGTGACCCGTGTCTCTGTGTGTTCTTTAACCCCAAACCCTTGCCCGGCCACGGTTCCAGGTGGTGCAGGTGCCACACCTTATGAGTTCTAACAGTGATGTACATGTAAGATATTACCACTGGTGTAGTAGTGGCAAAATATTATGGTAGTAACTAACCACATTTGTTATTGGAATATTCATGAGATAGAACCTGTACCTTTAATTATTAGTGAATCCAAGAACCTAAGACTAGATTGGCTATGGGTCATGGGGGAACTACTATTATTCTTCTAAGAGAACATAGCAATAAAATTACTCCTAATGGCATATTGCTATAACCATACATTAGTATATTGTAGAAGGATCACTAGAGAAGTTTTTTCTTACAACAAATGATAGTTAACATTAAGACCCACAATTGCCCACTAGAATCATTTTATTCACAAATAGGAATTATATACATAAATGAAATTTTATATAGCTCCATATAAGGAATTGATCAAATCCACCTATCATTTTGCCACAAGTTTTGTTAAATCACACAGCTTTCACGTCTATAGGAATATTTTACTTTATAGACAACTTTTTAAAGATTCTAAATAGCACAGAGAATGTAGAATTTGTTTTTCTGCTTCTGCCTTCTTTTACTTGACAGCGTCTTTTAATTCTGTTTATTTGGCAACAAATGACAGCATTTAATTATTTTTGATAGATAATATTCTACCACTTATCCATACCAAATTTTATCTGTTCATCTTTTGATGGACTAGTAAGCTGATTAAGCAATAATTGTCAAGATTTAATTATTTTATTTATATGGGTATATATCTATAAAATACCTATATATATCTATATAGATGTACAATATCATAATTTATCTGCTTATCCATTTATGGATAATTAGGGTAATTCTGCATCTTAGCTATTGTTAATACTACAGTAATAAATATGGAGATGTGGATATCAATTTGATATGTTAATTTTCTTTCATTTTGATATATATTAAGAAATAAGGTAGATATTTAATTTTAGAGTTCTTTCTTGTAGTCTTTTATTCTTAAGGAATCCCTGTACTGTTATTCATAAGAGCTGGACTTGCTACATCATTGCTAGAATTTTTATGACCATTAATAACTATTCCAACTAGGGTAAATGACACACCAGTGTAGTTTGGGCTTATAGTTTTTCATGGCTAGTGCTCTTAAATTTTTTGGTGCATTTGTTGTCTTACATATTTCTTCTTTTGAGAAGTGTCTATTCAGATCATTTGTCCATTTTTGCAATTAGATTACTTGGGTTGTATTGCTTAGATTTTACTGTTTATCTTATTTATTATTACTGACAGACAAATACATGGCAAATACTTTACCTCACTATTGAGGTTCTTTCTTTCTTCTGTGGATTGTTTTATTCACTGTACAGAAACTTTCAGTTCAATGTAATCCATTTGTTAAATTTCACTCTTGCTTCCTTTGCTTTAAGTGTTCTTTCCAAAATTCACTGGCTGTAAGAAAGTCTCTCCTGTGCTTCCTGCTAATACTTTCCAAGTTTTAGATGTTACATTTTAGTCTTTGATACATTTTGAGTTGAGTTTGTACAGGGTGAGTAATGAAGGTCAAGTTTTCTTCTTCTGTGTGTGAAAATCTCCCCAGCTTTTGCAGTATCATTTATTGAAGGGGTTGTCCTTTCCACAGTGTATGGTTTTTTTTTTTTTGGTGCTTTTGTGGAGAATCAGTTGGCTGTAGAAACATGGATTTATTTCTGGATCTCTATTCTGTTCTGTTGGTTGGTATGTCTCTTTATATGCCAATATCATGCTGTTTTGGTTACCATGACTCTCTATATCTTGAAATCACATACTTGTGATGTCTCCAGCTTGTTTCTTTTTATCCAATACTGTTTTGAATATCTGGGGTTTTTTGTAATTCTGTGTGAATTTTAGGATTTTGCTTTTTTTGAGGTTTGTTATGAATGTCATTGGTATATTGGTGAGTTTGGAATTGAAGTAAGATAGGTAAAATGGAAAGAGTATTGATGTGTAAATATGAGCCTTTCTCTGTGTCTTGCTTGCCACAGACAGTAGGGATAAGATGGATATTTTAAAGTGTTCTCCAGTATGAAGTTAAAGTTATTTGTAATGATAACAATAGTATACTACTACATAGTATACATGATGGTAAAGTGATGAGAACTAACATCCAGGGTACAAACCTTCCCCAAATTCAAGCTTTGCTGTTTCATAAAATGCCACATTTAGAAAATGATGTCACTGAGATCTCTTCATTGACTTTGCTCATTTTTGAGCTTTAAAATTTCATTTGAGCATAACTCAACTCATTTGTTCCTTTAGTAAGAAAGGTTTTCTTTTTCATACTTAAAATTATAATTTCTCTTTAAATCTGGCAAATGCTTTCACTGTTTAAAGAAAAAAATCTTGTTTTCTTTCTTTCTGTGATCAGACAGCTGGTAGACAAAGAAATGGAGAATAAGTTTTAATTATACCTTTCAATGCCCAACAGATTTGAAAGCTATTCAGAAATTACATGTGGGTTTTCTCAGTATTAACTTATCAATGTTTAAGATATACTAGCTCTTGTTCTCTAAGATAAGGTAGCCAGAATTGTTAATTGAGCCACAGTACTAAAGTTTTAAATTTCAAAAGTATTAGTAATGTTTATTTTTTCCTTCAGGAATTTCTTGCGTCTTTTCTTTCTATTTATCTTTTCCATATTTAAGAAAGTCTCAAACAAGAAACCAACTCTTTAAATAATACTGCAGCTTTTCTACTTCAACTACATAAAATAGCATCAGATGCCAAAATAGAACATACACCAAGCAAAAATAAGGGGTTATAAAACCTCCTACTTGAGACAAAGAGTCAGGAAGAAAAACTATTGAGACAGGTATCGATGACATAAAAAATCTTTTGTAAACTCAGTCCTTGACTTTTAGGAAAAAAAAAAAACATACTGGCCCTATTGACTCTAAAGTCTAAGATTCTGATCTGAAGGTAGAAGTGAGCAAGATGACAGAACATGTCATTCCAGTATTGTTCATATGTTTTTAAGTTGTTAATAATACAATATTACATAACGTGCGGGAAAGTCCGATGTCCTGGTAATCTTCTTGCTGGAAGAGTCCATATATGATGCATTATATACATTATAAAAGACAAAGAGCACTCATTGGCATGTGTTTCATCATTGTTTTTCTTATAAAGACAACAGAATTCATAATGGGGGGGTCCCCATCCTAGTGACAGTATTCTTTAAAATCTTTCAAAAGCACACCTGTAAATATTATGGCAGGAATAGGTACTCAACTTGTTAATACCTAAAAATGGAAATTAAATTATAGCACTTGAAGCCTCAGTGAACACCCTAATTATATAAACTATGATGCAATTTTCCCCACCCAACTGAAATATCAGTAGTGATCACTGTCCATTCATAAGAATGCATTTACAAAACCAGATTAGAGATGGCAGTTTCTGACTATAGAACATAAATAAGAAAAGTTACACTGAATTTGGCAATAAGGACAGTTTAGCATTACCCTTTTCAAACTTTCCTCAATCCCAAGAAGTAGAGCATGGAAGTAAGTGTCTTCCATTTAGGAAAAGGAAGTGAAAAATGAACATCCACTTGCCTCAGGCTACAAAAGCAGGACCATTGCAACACAATTCAACATGAGTAAATTCACATTTTTTTAGAATCCAGCCAAGAATGCATGGACTGGCATCCATGACTGCCTTTGAGCAAGGAGAACCCAGGAAACCCAATCTTTTGTACCAACCCAGTATTTGACTTACCTTTAACAACTGAGGTACTGTGGGAAATTTTAGGGCCCTAAGACTCATGTTATGCTCATGGACCTCTAGGTTAGTACATATACAATGAGGTTCCAGTTAACTGTTATTGAAATAGACTCCATGACAGAGCCTACTAATTCAAGCTAGAGCACTGAGTTAGTGGGCCTATGTTCTGTTACAAATTTTATACTTTTAAAATCCAATCAGCTCTAGAAGACCAACTCATTATAGCACCTACACACTTAGTTTTTAGGCCAGCCTCTATATCGTCATGCTTTAGAGCAGATTATGCTGTTTTAGTTATCAAGCTTGTTTTGTTACTGAAAGCTCAAGACCACATCTCTAAAACTCAGTATCCATAATTGTTAAAGCAACAGGTAGGTCTCAGGATTCACGTTAATATCAAGGATCTGTTTCTCTTTTAGATTGATTCAGTGTAGCCCAGGGTGGCCTTGAACTCACAGAAATCCATCTGCCTCTGTCTCCTGAGTGTTGGTATTAAAAGTGTGTGCCACCACAGCCTGACCTCTATGGATAATAGTGGCTAGCTCCACACTCTGATCCTCAGACTAGTGTAATTTGTTATAGCACAAACAAATAATCACCACAAGAATGGAAAGAGGAAAGGAGGGAAGGAAAAAGAAAAGAAATAGAAGTACTATGTAATCCAATAATTCAACTACTAAAGAATATGCAAAAGGAAATTAAATTGGCACAGTAATTGGATATTTGGTGCACCAATATATGAAATAATTTAATAGTTCATTAATTAAAAAGGGGGATTAAACAATGTGATGTATACAAGACTTAGACAAGATTAAGTCATTCAGAAAGAGGGAAATTCTCCATCCTATACTCAGGAACTATTTGTAGTTGATAGTTACTGAGGGAGGGACAATCATGATGTTTTCAGTGTCTGTCTATTGATACATTTTCCTTGATGCAGTGTGTTGTCATTTAAACATGTGGGCAACACTAGTTGGAGTAAGTGGGTTTTCATAAATTAGGAAATATTATCTAGATCATCACAAATAATTCACTTTTCCCCTTATCCATCATTTTTGTTGTTCTCTTACCATGCTGTAGTTTTTTGCTTTATGGCAGTCATCATAAACTGACATTATTTTGCATTATTTATAATTTATCATGTATTACTTCCACTGAAATATGAGCCTCAAATGAGTAAATATCAAAACTCACTCTCAGCTTATAATATTTGATAAATGCATATATAGTGATTAATTATTAGCAATTTACATTTCTTCATCTTCAAGCTATTTCAATCAAATGTGCAAGTCTCCAAAATTTTAATCACTTCTTTCATCTTAGTATGTATCCTGTCACAGTAATTTTTGACACTTTTGCTGCCAACTTCCTCTGTCACTTTTGTTGAAGCAATATACAATATAA
This sequence comes from Ondatra zibethicus, assembly GCA_004026605.1. Classification (NCBI taxonomy): domain Eukaryota; kingdom Metazoa; phylum Chordata; class Mammalia; order Rodentia; family Cricetidae; genus Ondatra; species Ondatra zibethicus. The sequence continues at coordinate 8,849 of PVIU01031203.1, forward strand.
CCAAATGTCATAAAAATTGAAGAATGCATCTTATTGAAAATATTTTACACAATTTTACAATTTTAGAAGACTAGTGCATCCTAACTTCATCTTGAGATTAAAAAGCAATGTATTTTCTTAAAATAAAATTAAATATATTAAGGTAAAAGGCAATCAGAGTAGAGCAAAACAAACAAACAAAATAAAACAAAAAAGACATAAGAAACAGATATAGATGCAGATATCCACTCATTCACACACTTAGCAAGTCTATAAAAACACAAATTGAAACCTATAACATATAGTTATATTCAATAAACCTGTAGGGTAAAATAAATTAAATTAAATTAAATTAAAACAGTCTTGACAGGACCTTATTAGGTAAGGAACCTCCAAACATGCCTTGAATTAATTTTCTGTTGGCCATCTACTGTTGGGAATATGGCCTAAACTTAAGAGTAGTTTGTTTCCTCCAGTGAGACTCTCTTTGAGAAAATTATGCTTCTATGTGCAAGTGGTTATCAATTGTAGATAACTTCTGGCTTAGGAATAGGGGCATGTGTCCACTTGTCCTTTAAGTTCTATGACTATATCTGTTATAGACCCATGCAGGCTCATTAAGACCCTGAGAATGTTGCCTTAGTCTCTATGAGTTCATATGTGTATTGGCCCAATTGTGTTTAAAAACCTTTATTTCTGGGGTGGTGGTGGCGCATGCCTTTAATCCCAGCACTAGGGAGGCAGAGACAGGTGGATCTCTGTGAGTTCAAGGCCAGCCTGGTCTACAAGAGCTAGTTCCAGGACAGGCTCCAAAGCTACAGAGAAACCCTGTCTCGAAAAACCAAAAAAAAAAAAAAAAAAAAAGAAAAAAGAAAAAACAACCTTTATTCCCTTGGTGTTATCCAACCGGTTTGGCTCTTACACTCTTTCTGTCTCCTCTTTGCAGAGTTCCCCAAGCATTGTAAATGGAAATGTTTGTTGCTGGGTTAGTGTTGACTTTTTTTTGGTAGTGTACACAAAGAACAAGTTTCTTTACGTCTGTTCTCTTAAGAAGAGTGGTTACATCTATATTTCATCATTTCTGTCTCATTTCACACTCATTGCTAGGTTGGAAAATAGAGAGTACTAGTGATATGAGTAAGGAAATATCTTGCAATGATTCAAATTTGTGAAAAACATAAGTAATTTATGAAAACATGTCTTTAATAACTACAGGTCTTTCCTATGTTCTTTTCCTGGAGCAGAAAAAAGCAAAATATAGTTTTGTAGTTCCATCTCCTTTAATGAATAACAAAAGCACATCCTGATTAGTAGGACATAGAAATGGACTACTACATTAAAAGGATAGCCACCTATAACCACCACCAAAACAGGATGGGTAGCTAGGCCAAGGAAAATTTAAGTGTTGGCATCAATGGGCAGAGTTACTACTGCATGTCACTCTTATCAGTAATGTTTAGAACTGGGTACTACCAAGAGAACTATTTACTCTTGAGTGTTTTAGATTACAGTCACCTAAAAATAAATCCGCTATTTCCATACTAGATAATTTTGAATATTTATGACTTCTTTTTATGTAGTTCTCATATCTCTCTTCCCCTGAAAATATCTTTTGCTCTCCCAGTCCCTATGAGCTGCAGTAATACTAATACTCCCTTCTCTTCCTAATCTGTGTATCACCTTCTGTTGTCTTTCTTAACTTCTACATGGCTTATTTTTTCTCTGCCATAATCACTGAATAAAGGATATTAAAATTCATTTTGTTTGGGATTGTAGCAGCAATATGCTTGCCAATTAATAAAAAGCCTATTATAATTCCTCTTTTTAATGAAGAAGGCTAAATATTATACTTTTGCTTAACAAGTTAAATAACTAATTGAGTATAGCCCTTTCAGTTGAAGTTAAATGTATGATATAACAAAAAAGAGAATTTAATTTAAATGCAACTTGTTAGATACCATAGGTAGCATTCAATATGGACATGAGTCATTCATGGTTGATAAGAACAAAGCACTAAATAAAATAAGCCACTTAACAGATAGAGAGTGGGGAAAATGAAAGGTATCTTTGAACTGAAATGTGCAGTATGCAATAACAGCTTGGTGTTACTGAATGCACAGAAAGGAATATACAACCTAAAGAATACATGGCAAGTTGCTCTGCTCAGTCAGTCACTGAATATTTTATCGGTAGAAATACAGCACAACTCTTACACAGTTTTCATGTTAACAGAACCTGCTCTTCATAAACAAAAATCTTTCAAGCCTAGAATTCCCTTACTCATGGTTCATCTAGGAAATTCCTAATTATGAATTAAAACATAGAGAAGATTTTCAAATTATATCCAGATTATTATAATCCCTAGAAAATTCCAATAATCTTTTTTGAGCAAGAATTAAGCTTTTATTGTTACTGACAGGCTTCATACTTTTCAGACAGAATCACCATTACACAAAAGCTCATCTAGTAAAGTTTTAGGTGGCCAGTAACTTCATCGATTAGCTCTACTGGTCCTGGCCCAATTCCCAGGACAGTTCGAGAGCCTGGTTCAGTCTGAGTACGTCCAGCATCCTGGATTAAATTTACAGTCAGTCCCAACACTTTCGCATGGGTCAGTAATTCAATGAGGGTCTCTTCATCGGGGGCTTTGACCACCACTTTGGGCTGGCCACAGCACTCCCACTCTTTGAGCACTTGAGGGTTTTTTCTCTGAATCTGCTTGTAGGCAGAAACAGCGGCGTGAGAACACTGGGCAGCAACCTTCCCTTTTCCCATCTGTAGGTCAGTTCGAACCACAAGAATCATTTTGTACTCCCCACTCTCCCCAGGAATGCTTGCTTCGGTTTCCGTCTTGGTGTCTCTATTTGTTTCACTTGTTGAGTTCTGGGGTAACATGCCAAGGTGACCCCGGAGGCCCCAGCCCAAGCACATGCCACAAGCAACTCCAGCAGCCAAGCTGAGTGTACCAGGATGAGCCAAATATTCCATAACCAAGAACTTGGAGAGCACCCGAAGTACTACTTGTTGCTCACGCCTTGTGGTTCTCCTCCAATAATCTTAAAAACTTTACGGAACTTTAATGCTCTATTTGGCTAAGTTAAGAGCATTTGTTGATATGACAGAAAGTAAAAGAAAAACAAAATGTTAATGGTCTGGTGTTGAGGGAAGAAGAGAATACACATTTATTTAGGAGTCATAGAAGTAGAACACATACTATTTTTGTATTATATACTAAGTGTTTTCAATCAAAAATCAAGATGCCTAATGTCTTTTTAAATATATTTCCTATTTCTTTATGATGTATACATGATTCTTTTAGAATTTTTCTACACAATTATAGAGTTTGGCCTCCAAAATGGTTTTGTCTATTTGATATGTAATAATACAACAAATAAAATAATGGTTTTAAAGACAAGTGATAATTGAGAAAAACAATCTTTAAACATTATCATTAGAATATCAAGGAAATCTTGACTTCCTTAGGTGGAAGTTACTCTTCTGGATTTAATAGTGAAGTTTTCTAGACACTACTTAGCTGTGTCTAGAGTATACCACCACATACTTTACTTAGAAAAAAGACAACTTAACAGTCTAACATACTGCAGGAAAGTAAACTGAATTATAAAGTTTTCTACAGTAAATAATAATAACTATTAGTAAACATAGCTCTTTTATCCTGAATATTACTCTGAACCCTATTTCCACTTTTCCAATCACTTTATTTCCATTGTTACAATACTGGTACAGAGTGATATTGCATTAATCAATGGACTTCAAAAGTTTCTTCAGTGAAATGCATTGTGGACATAGCTCCTTTTTGTGTTTATGACTATCTAGTCTACCTTTCACAGGATATAAATTTTAATTCGTTCAATCAGAAATAATCATTTTCTAATGCTATTACATTTGCTTCTATAAGGATTTAGTAGTAAGCTCAAAATTTACTCTCAATGAACTAACTTCGTAATGTAATCACTAATCTCTATTTCAGTAACATCTTATTTGTGCCATTTTGTAAACCTTAGCACATTCTGAATTTTACTAGAGTTGTGAATTTACTCAAAATGTACATTAAACATGACCAGTGATCATTAAATATTTATTGACTTATTGAGTAAATATTTTTCAAAGGTCATTAACTATGCTTGTATTTAGACTAGGATTCTAGATAAGATCAACTACTCTAATTCAGACACGAATGACATCAGTGCCACTAAATAAAGATAGAATATTTTTGCATGAACAGAAATAAATTTGAAAAAAATATTTATAGTAAAATTGAATTTATGTGTGGTGGTTTGAATGACAGTGGCCTTCATAGACACATCATATATATGAATGATTTGTCCTGGGTATAGAGTATACCACTGGATATTTTAATATGGTAGAATAAATCCAACTTACCCAACAATCTAACATACTGCAGAGAGGTAAATTAAATTATAAAGAACTCTATGGGAAATAATAGCAACATTTGATAAACACACATAAAGTATATGGCCTTGTTAAAGGAATTGTGTGGTAAGTGAGGAGTAAACCTTAAAGTCCCCAAGTACACACCATTCTCAGTGCCTCACTCTCTCTCTCTCAGTTCTTAGCTACTGCTCCAGGTCCAGGCCTTCCTGTTTCCTGTTATGTTCCCTGACATGATAGTCATTGACTCACCCTCTGAAATTGGAAGCAACCAATAAATTATTTCCTGTTAGCTACCTTGATCATCATGGCTTATCACAGCAATATAAAAAGTAACTAACCCAATATGATATAACTTTAATATTAGTTTGATAAAATCACAATATTATTTGAAGATAGTGGTACCAGTCTTATTTTTGTACATTATGGTAATACATACAAAAGCTTCACTGTGAAGAATTAGTAGCTGAAGTAGGTCATATATTGTGACCTATTAAAGGTATTCATATTTTTTCATTTAATATAAACACAAATATCCTTATGGAGTTGGAAGTTTCTGTCCCACCCATTCCCATAGCTATTCAATCTTAAATAAATACACAGGGGTTTATATTAATTATAAACTGTTTGGGCTACTATTCAGGATTATTACTAACTACCTCTTACAACTTAAATTAACCCATAATTCTTATCTATGTTTAACCATGTGGCTTGGTACCTTTTCTCAATGAGGCATTCTCATCTTGCTTACTCTGCTTCTGGATGAAAACTGCGTTTCTGCCTTTCCTCTTCCCAGAATTCTCCTAGTCTGGTTGCTCCACCTATACTTCATGCCTGGCTACTGGCCAATCAGCATTTTATTAAACCAATATGAGTGATAAACCTTTGTAATGTACAAGAACATTATCCCACAGCATTCTTAGAGATTTATCTGTAATTTTCTGATCCTTTTACTTTGAAAATCTATAAATAAACTGTAGGGGGAATCTTCTAAAAGTAGGTCTCTTATAATTTTTATTTTTATTGCTCTTTTCAAGGGTTTTTAATTATCAAATAATATATCTCTTGCAGCTAATTGTTCTTATGGGATATATTCCAAAAAAACCAAGAAACTAAACACATATGTACTCTCAAAATTTAAAAATAAAAGAATGTTTTCAGTTCTCAATGTATATTCTTTCTAAAACTAAAGACTGTCACATGTGAGTGGAAAGTAACATAATCGAGATAACACAGCTTTAATTTTGTAACTGGTTCATAAGTTTGGGGAGGATTAAGAGTGTGTTATACTTCGTCGAAACAAATGTAGAGTTTCTCTTTCAGATTAAATATACTTAATATAGTACATGGATGATAGTTTTAAAAATAACCTGAACTGGTCTTGTATAATAAGCTATTTTATAGCATAATAAAGTGATCTTTTAAAAAAGCGATCTTCTAATTTATTTTATTTGTCTTTTACATCATGTATCTTGATCCCATTCATTTCCCAGGCCATTCATATCTTCTCTCTATCCCTGCACCCCCCCCATAAGACAAAATTTAAGAGGAAAAAAAGAATAAGAAAAAGGGGGATTTTAAAAAAAATCTCATCATGGAAGCTGCCTGTGACATAGTGAGCTACGCAGTAAACCTTTTTGTCTATGTATCTTTACTTCCAAGTGTCCATTGGAAAGAGTCATTTGTCTGGTTTAAGGTCTCTGATTTCTGCTACATTATCGATGTTGGACCCTCACTGAGATTCTCTTCTTGGATATTCTGTTGTTGCCCTGTATTCTGTAGATACTGCAGCTTTGGTTCTGCAGGTCAGGTTACTTCCTGTGCTCCAGTAGAGCATAGATGGGGTGGATGTTGGGGCCGGCCAAATTATAACCCTGGTTCTGGGCTTGGGCAG
>PVIU01031204.1:0-15135 GCA_004026605.1 Ondatra zibethicus
CATGCATTTTATCTGTAACTGAAGCATGACTTTATGGAAAGATGTTGGAAGATACTAAGTTGTCCATTTATCATATTTTCTCTATTTTTATTTATTTCAAATCCTTTTCATCATCATAACTTATGGTGTTATTAGAATGCCTAGAAATGGAGTGACAAACTTAGGCATACATTTTTAGATGTTCTACAACCTACCTGTTTCATTTTGTTTCAGGACATAGAAAGTGTCACAGTTATGCAAAACCTTTACAAACATATTCAATTGTTATTCACACAAGAAAAAATAATGTCAGAAGTATTTGTGAACATTTGAAAAGAACGTAATAATAAGCAGCTAGGAAATTATGTGAAATGTTTAGACTAATTATGATTAAAAGGCTATGCACATGTGAAATCAATATGAAATGTCATGCTTAATTATGGGTGGGTACTTGTAACGAAATAAGAGTAAATATATGCAAATATAATATAAATTTTAATATATGTATGCTCTGTATACTCATAGACTTACCAGAAATCAAAATATCAATTCAATTATATTTTAAATGTGTGTGTGTGTGTGTGTGTGTGTGTGTGTGTGTGTGTGTGTAAAATGTATGGGAAAGTGCCTACGTGTGCACGAGGCAGAGGAGGATTTCAGGGGTGCTGCTCTCCCATTCTGTTCTTTTCGTTTGAGATAGGATCAAGAACCTGGACTCTCTGTGCTTCAGGTGAGGATGGCCAGACAGCCAGGTCCAGCGATGTTCCCGTCTCCACCCACATAAGCTTGGGGTTAGAGAAGCATTGCACACTGTCAGCTGCTTCTTATGTGGGTGATGCAATTTCAGTTTCAGGCCTTCACGCTTGAACTGCAAGCACTTTTACACACTGAGACATTCCAGCATCCCATGTAATGGGGCTTTTCTTTGTTTTTATAACTTTAAGTGTTTCACAAAGCAATTCTGTTGCTATATACCAAAAGTAAAAGTTGTTGAAGAAATTAGGGCTGAATGTCAATATCTTTGAAGGGTTTTATGCTAATCAGTGTAAGAAAAGTGATGGCATATTTTGTCATTGAACTGAACACATAATTATAGAAGAAAGAAGAAATAGGAAAATAGAAAATGTAGTTAGTTCCCTGCAGATGTATGAATTTCTTAACTGCTAGAATGTACTTTTGTGGTTGGAAGATAGATTCATAATTTAGGAGTGAGGATGTTGGAAACTACTTAGACGTCATTTGACTTCCAGCAGGTCTAGATGAGCACAGCCATTGTATTGTCTTGTGGCTGAAGGTATTGCCTGGAGGAAGTAACCCTGAGTAATTTCCATGTGCCGTGTTTATGCTGTGGCTGGAGAGCTTTCCTACAAGTACTGTCATGTCTGAGTGCCAACAGGCTCTCTGGCCTGATGTAAGTTTCTGGATGCCAGATTCACAGATTAGACGTGCAGGGTACATATTGACTTTTGATGAGCATCTCACTAGCTATGCTATTTCAACTCCATGCAATTACCAAGAGGTTGAAGAGAGAGAGAGATAGAGAGAGAAAGAGAGAGAGGGATACACTGAGTTGTTTCTGTGAGGTCCCCAAAGAACTTAGACTGCTATATTCTTTTTTTCCATTCAAAAATTTCCACTTCCTCCCCTCCTTCCATTTCCTTCCCACTCCCCCACTCACCCTCCTCCTTCCTGCTCCAGTCTTAAGAGAGGGCAGGGTATCCTGCCCTGTGGGAAGTCCAAGGCCCTCTCCCCTCCATCCAGGCCTAGGAAGGTGTGCATCCAAACAGACTAAGGTCCCAAAAAGTCAGTACATAGAGTAGAAACAAGTCCCAGTAACATTATCAATGGCTTCTCAGTCAGCCCCCATTGTTAGCCACATTCAGAGAGTCGGGTTTGATTGCATGCTCGTTCAGTCCCAGTCCAGCTGGATTTGGTGAGCTCCCATTAGCTCAGGCACACTGTCTCAGTGGGTGGACCAATCCCTCGCAGTCCTGACTTCCTGGCTCATCTTCTCCTTCCTTCTGCTCTTCAACTGGACCTTGGGAGCTCAGTCCAGTGCTCTGATGTGGGTCTCTATCTCCATCTCCATCCATCCCCACACGAAGGTTGTATGGTGATATTTGCGATATTCATCAGTGTGACTATGGGATAAGGCCAGTTTAGGCACCCTCTCCTCTGCTGCCCAAGTTCCTAGCTGGGGATATCCCCATGGATACCTGGGATCTCCTCTAGAGCCAAGTCTCTTGCCAACCCTAAAATGGTTCCCTTAATTAAGATATCTTGTTCCCTGCTGCTATAGCCGCCCTTCCTCCATCTCAACCCTCCTACTCCCCTAAGCTCTCCCCAATCCTTCCCTTATCCCTTCTCTCTCCCCCTCTCCCCTTCCCTCCACCCCACCCCCACCCCCATGCTCCCAACTTTTGCCCACCGATCTTGTCTGCTTCCAATTTCCAGGAGGATTTATATATGTTTTTCTTTGGGTTCACCTTATTATTTGGCTTCTCTAGGCTTGTGAACTATAGGCTCATTGTCCTTTGTTTATGGCTAGAGTCCACTAATGAGTGAGTACATACCATATTCATCTTTTTGGGTCTGGGTTATCTCACTCAGGAGAGTGTTTTCTATTTCCATCCATTTGCATGCAAAATTCAAGATGTCATTATTTTTTACTGCTGAGTAGTACTCTAATGTGTATATGTTCCACACTTTCTTTATCCATTCTTCCATTGAGGGGCATCTAGGTTGTTTCCAGGTTCTGGCTATTACAAATAATGCTTCTATGAACATAGTTGAACAAATGCTTTTGTAGTACGATTGGGCATCTCTTGGTTATATTCCCAAGACTGGTATTGCTGGATCCTGAGGTAGGTTGACTCTCATTTTCCTGAGAAACCGACACACTGATTTCCAAAGTGGTTGCACAAGTTTGCATTCCCACCAGCAATGGATGAGTGTTCCCCTTACTCCACATCCTCTCCAGCATAGGCTGTCATTGGTGGTTTTGATTTTAGCCATTCTGGCAGGTGTAAGATGGTATCCCAAAGATGTTTTGATTTGCTTTTCCCTGATCGCTAAGGAAGTTGAACATGACCTTAAGTATCTTTTGGCCACTTGAACTTCTTCTGTTGAGAATTCTCTGTTGAGTACCCCATTTTTAAATTGGGTTATTTAGAATTTTAATGTCTAGTTTCTTGAGTTCTTTATATATTTTGGAGATCAGACCTTTGTCTGATGTGGGGTTGTGAAGATCTTCTCCCATTCAGTAGGTTGCCTTTTTGTCTTAATGACTGTGTCCTTTGCTTTATAGAAGTGTCTCAGTTTCAGGAGGTCTCATTTATTCATTGTTGCTCTTATTGTCTGTGCTACTGGCATTATATATAGGGAGTGGTCTCCTGTGCCCATGTGTTACAGTCTACTTCCCACTTTCTCTTCTATCAGGTTCAGTGTGGTCAGATTTATATTGAGGTCTTTAATCCATTTGGACTTGAGTTTTGTGCATGGAGATAGATAAGGATCTATTTTCATTCTTCTACAGGATGACATCTAGTTATGCCAACACCATTTGTTGAAGATGCTTTCATCCTTCCATTGTCTAATTTTAGCGCCTTTGTCGAAAATCAGGTGTTCATAGGTTTGTGGGTTAATATCCGGTTCTTCAATTCAATTCCATTGGTCAACGTCTCTGTTTTTATGCCAATACCAAACTGTTTTGATTACTGTAGCTCTGTAATAGAGTTTGAAGTCAGGGATGGTAATGCCTCCAGAAGTACCTTTATTGTATAGGACTGTTTTGGCTATCGTGGGTTTTTTTGTTTTTCCATATAAAGTTGATTATTGTTCTCTCAAGGTCTGTGAAGAATTTTGTTGGGATTTTAATGGGGATTGCATTGAATCTATAGATTGCCTTTGGTAGAATTGCCATTTTTATTATGTTGATCCTACCAATCCAAGAGCATGGGAGATCCTTCCATTTTTTGGTGTCCTCTTCAATTTCTTTCTTCAAAGCCTTAAAGTTCTTGTCAAAAAGATCTTTCACTTCCTTGGTTAGTGTTACCCCAAGATACTTTATGCTATTTGTGGCTATCGTGAAAGGTGAAGTTTCTCTGATTTCCCTCTCTGCTTCTTTATCCTTTGTGTATAGGAGGGCTACTGATTTTTTGAGTTGATCTTGTATCTGTCACATCACTGAAGGTATTTATCAGCTGTAGGAGTTCTTTGGTAGAGTTTTGGGGGTTACATATGTACACTATCATATCATCTGCAAATAACAAAAGTTTGACTTCTTCCTTTCCAATTCGAATCCACTTGATCTCCTTATGTTGTCTTATTGCTATTGGTAGAAATTCAAGCACTATGTTGAAAAGATATGGAGGGAGTGGACAGCCTTGTCTTGTTCCTGATTTTAGTGGAATGGCTTTGAGTTTCTCTCCATTTAATTTGATGTTAGCTGTTGGCTTGCTGTATATTGCTTTTATTATATTTAGGTATGATCCTTGTATCCCTAATCTCTCCAAGATCTTTATCATAAAGGGGTGTTGAATTTTGTCAAATGCTTTTTTAGCATCTAATGAAATGATCACATGGGTTTTTTCTTTCAGTTTATTTATATGATGGATTACATTGATAGATTTTCATATGTTGAACCAGCCCTGCATCTCTGGGATGAAGCCTACTTGATCATAGTGGATAATTTTTTTTGATGTGTTCTTGGATTCAGTTTGCCAGTATTTTATTGAGAATTTTTGCATCGATGTTCATGAGTGAGATTGGTCTGTACTTCTCCTTCTTGGTTGTGTCTTTGTGTGGTTTTGGTATCAGGGTAACTGCAGCTTCATAAAAAGAGTTTGGCAATGACTCTTCTGTTTCTATTATGTGAAGCACATTAAGGAGTATAGGTATCAGCTCTTCTTGGAAGTTCTGGTAGAATTCTGCATTAAAACCATCTGGTCCTGGGCCTTTTTTGGTTGGGAGGTTTTTTATGACAGATTCTATTTCCTTGTGACTTATAGGTATATTTAAATTGTTCACCTGGTCTTGATTTAATTTTGCTATATGGTACTTATCTTTAAAAATGTCCATTTTTTTTACATTTTCCAACTTTGTGGCATACAGGCTTTTGTAGTAAGACCTAATGATTCTCTGAATTTCCTCAGTGTCTGTTGTTATGTCCCCATTTTCATTTCTGATCTTGTTAATTTGCGTGTTCTTTCTGCCTTTTGATTAGTTTGGATAGGGGTTTGTCAATCTTGTTGATTTTCTCAAAGAACCAGCTCTTTGTTTCATTGATTCTTTGGATTGTTTTCTGTGTTTCTATTTTGTTGATTTCAGCCCTCAGTTTGATTATTTCCAGTCTTCTACTCCTCCTGGGTGAGCCTGCTTTTTTTTTTCTAGACCTTTCAGCTGTGCTGTTAAGTCTCTAATGTGAGCATTCTCCTTTTTTTTTATGTGGACACTTAGTGCTATGAACTTTTCTCTTAGCACTGCTTTCATAGTGTCCCATAGGTTGGGGTATGTTGTGTCTTTATTTTCGTTGAATTCAAGGAAGACTTTAATTTCTTTCTTTATTTCTTCCTTTACCCAGGGGTGGTTAAGTTGTTGACTGTTCAGTATCCATGAGTTTGTAGGCTTTCTGGGGGTGGAATTGTTGTCAAATTCTAACTTTATTCCTTGGTGAACTGATAAGACACAAGTGGTTACTAAAATTTTTTTTGTATATGTGGATGTTTGCTTTGATACTGAGTATGTGATCAGTTTTCGAGATGGTTCCATGAGATGCTGAGAAGAAGGTATATTCTTTCCTATTTGGGTGGATTGTTCTATAGATGTCTGTTAAGTCCATTTGATTCATTACCTCTGTTAGTTCTCTCATTTCTCTATTAAGTTTCTGTCTGGTTGACCTGTCCATTGGTGAGAGAAGAGTGTTGAAATCTCCTACTATTAGTGTGTGGGGTTTGATGTGTGCTTTGAGTTCTAGTAATGTTTCCTTTCCATATGTGGGTGCTTTTATATTAGGGGCATAGATATTCAGGATTGAGACATCATCCTGATTAATTGTTCCTGTTATGAGTATAAAGTGTCCTTCTCCATCTCTTCTGATTGATTTTAGTTTGAAGTCAATTTTGTTAGATATTAGTATAGCCACACCCGCTTGTTTCTTAGGTCTTTTTGATTGAAAAACCTTTTCCCAACCCTTTACTCTGAGGTAATGTCTGTCTTTGTGGTTGAGGTATGTTTCTTGTAAACAGCAGAATGTTGTATCCTGTTTTCATATCCATTCTCTTAACCTGTGCCTTTTTATAAGTGAATTAATTTCAGTGATATTAATGACCAGTGGTTGTTAACTCTGGTTTTTTGGGGTTTTTTTTTGTTTTTTGGTTTTTTTTGGTGGTAGTGTTTGTGTGTTTCCCTTCTTTGAGTGTGCTGGTGGAAGGTTGTTAGATGTCTGTGTTATTATGGGTGTTGTTGGCTTCCTTGGGTTGTGGTTTTCCTTCTAGAACTTTCTGTAAGGCTGGGTTTGTGGCTATGTATTGTTTACATTTGTTTTTGTCCTGGAATATCTTGTTTTCTCCATCGATGGTGAAAGAAAGCTTTGCTGGATATAGTAGTCTGGGCTTGCATCCATGGTCTCTTAGTGTCTGCAGCACATCTATCCAAGACCTTCTGGCTTTCATGGTTTCCATAGAGAAGTCAGGTGTAATTCTGATAGGTTTACCTTTATATATTGCTTGACCTTTTTCCTTTGCAGCTCTTAATATTCTTTCTTTATTCTGTATGTTGTGTTTTGATTATTATATGGTGAGGGGATTTTTTTTTTAAACTAGTCTATTTGGTGTTCTGTATGCTTCTTATACCTTCGTAGGAATATCCTTTTTTAGGTTTGGAAGTTTTCTTCTATAAATTTGTTGAATATATTTTCTGGGCCTTTGAGCTCTAATTCTTCTCCTTCTTCTACCCCTATTATTCTTAGGTTTGGTCTTTTCATGGTGTCCCAGATTTCCTGGATGTTTTGTGTTAAAAATTTGTTGGATTTGCTGTTTTCTTTGATCAGTGAGTTTATTTCTTCTATAGTATCTTCAGCATCTGAGATTCTTTCTTCTATCTCTTGTATTCTGTTGGTTATACTTGTCTCTGAAGTTCCTGTTCATTTACCCAGATTTTCCATATCCAGCCATCCCTCAGTTTGTGTTTTCTTCATTACCTCCATTTCAGTTTTCAAGTCTTGAACTGTTTCCATTACCTGGTTGACTGCTTTTTCTTGGTTTTCTTGGGTATCTTTGAGGGATTTATTCATTTCTTCTAACTTTTTGTTAGTCGTCTCATCCATTTCTTTAAGGGAGTTTTTCACATCCTGTTTAAGGGTCTCTATCACTTTTATAATGTTACATTTAAAGTCTATTTCTTCTACTTCTTCTGGATTAGGGTGTTCAAGTCTTCCTGTTGCATGTTCACTGGATTCTGATGTTATGTTGCTTTTCAGGTTGTTGGAGGAATTCTTGCATTGGCGCCTGCCCATCTCTTCCTTCAAATGCGGTCGGGAGAGTCTTGGAGTCTTGGTCCAATCTTTGCTGTGGCTAACTGTGTACTTGGGGGTTTTTCTTGGTCTGCCCTCTCTTAGGTCCCCTCAGCACTGGAGTTGGCTCTCAGATCCCCTCCATTCTGAAGTAGGGTGTGGTCTAAGATCTAAGGACTCTGCTGATGAACAGGAGTGCTTGGGGACAAGCTGGGATGGGATAAATAGAGAAAGCCAGTAGCGGAGGAGAAGAAGCCTTATTGAATGGCCAGAAAGTTTAGGGGATTGGAGCGTGCCTGTACTCCATTCCCGGGGTGTCCGGCTGGCTGGGCGAACACACACTACCCCTCCGGATGGATCTCCCCAGTACAGGAGCAGGTCCTCTTGCTGGCCAAGGACCTCGCAGCCAAAAGGGCGGGCTTGGTAGGTGCAGAGTCATGTGGAACAAATAAACCCCTGCAGCAGTAGCACTCACCACTGGGTCCCCAGATCCTCAGCCCCGAAGTAGAATGAGTTGGGGGATTCCAGGACCCCGCAGATGTAAAGGGGTGCTTGGGGGCAAGCTGGGATGGGCTATATAGAGAAAACCAGTAACCGGGGAGAAGCCCTGCTGAATGGCCAGAAAGTTTAGGGGATTGGAGGGTGCCTGTACTCCGTTCCAGGGCTGCCGGCCGACCGGGCGTGCACACACTTGAAGCCTTTCTTTCTTTCATGATGAAATGTTTTCAGGTCCAGTCTTGTGTAGATCATTACAGGTAACAATAGCCCTCGTGAGGTCATGAATCCAATGACCATGTCATTTCCAGAAAACATCTTCCAAACACACCTTACCATCCTTCGGTTCTTCTATTTTTTCACCTCCTCTTTGGTGACATTTCCTAAGCCCTGGAGTGCTGACACAGGCAGACAATTTAGAGTTGAGCACTACAGCATTCCTTCTTCACAGCAGTTTGATCAGCTCCTGTTATTTGAAATTAATTTGATGATGGCCAAGAGCAGGCCTAACCTATGGATATAAACATGAGCACTTAGAAATCAAATTTATTATATTTATATTATGTTACAGCATGATTAATAAAAACCCAGAGTCAGATATTGGGGTTCAGCCTGAAGGTCAGAAAAGCAAAACAGTCAATCACTGGCTCTTACCTCTACCTCAGTCCAAAATGGTGATTTTCCCTTCAGGAATCTCAGTATGTGTCTGAGAACTGTCTCAACCCATCTTGTATTCCTCTCTAGTTCTGGGATTAAAGACATACACTACTACCGCCTCGTATTTACGGCAAACAAGTGTGGCTACTGGGATTAAAGGTGTGTGTCACCACTGCCTGGTCTGTAGGCTGATCAGTGGCACTGTTTTGTTTTCTGATCTTCAGGCAAGCTCTACTTATTAAAATACCAGTGAAATATCACTACATTAAGTCTTCCAGTGTAGTACTTTTATGGGATTCGTCCAAATGAGTGGGTGTCTGACTCTTGTGCCCTCTTTGGGGGGCTCTTTTCCTTCTGTTTGTTTGTCTTACCAGCACTGAGAAGATAGCTTTCGTTTTATATTATAATTTTCTTTTGTTACATTCTATTATCTCTTAAAAGCTTGTTCTTTTCTAATGAGAGATGGAAAGGGATTGGATGCTGATGGGAGTTGGGGAGGAACTGGGAGGAGTAGAAGGAAGGGAACCTGGAATCAGGATATATTATGTGAGAAGAATCTATTCTCAATTAAAGGAAAACAAACAAACAAAACCCCTCAAACTAAACCAAACACACCATATTTCCATTTAACAAACTGATAGTCGTAGTTTCTTCCCTGTAGTCTGTGATCTTCCTAGCCAGCTGCCCAGATTTGCTACTGCAGGGATGCGTTACCTCCTATGCAGTAAACCTTAAATCCAATGAAAAAAAAAAAACAGTTGGTTGCCCAATTAATATTCTTGCTTTATTGGGTCAATGGGCATTTGCCAGGATGGTCATTATTAGAACCTACAGGTTTCATAGGTAAGACTGTTAATGAGTATCCTTCCTCCCTCACTCCCTCTCTCCTTCCTTCCTTCCTTCCTTCCTTTCTTCTTTCCTTCTTTCCTTTTTACAACTTCTTCCCTTTTTCCTTCCGTTTCTTCCTCTTCCTCCTCCCTTTTATTCTTCTATTGTTTTCTACTTCTTGATTACATTTTTGATTAATTGGAGAAGTCTATTTTTTTCATGGTCAACTCATGGAATTTTATTAAGAAACATCAATAAAAAATAAGTGCTGTCCTGTGAACCTAAGCACCTAATGTATGGAGAGAGAAAGAGTGCAAAGAGTCTGAGCAAAATGCAGTGTAGCACATGATGTCTCACATCTGTAATAAATATTACTTATATAAATGCGAGATATTCACTTGACATAGCCCTCTTAATTCTTCATTGGTTGTCATGGGTTACACTATATTGAGCAGTTTTTAGAAAGAACCCCCCTCAGTTGCCATCCATCCTGCAGGACCCTATGCATACAAAACTGCTTGAGGATCAGAGAGACCGTTCCTTTGTGTGTCCTCCACCAGACTTTGGTGACAGAACTTAACACCAGTGGCCAAAACCAACTAAAGGAACCATGAAGCTGAGAGGCAGTCAGCTTAAGAGTGGCTCGTTTAATGTGCCAATACTTTATTTAGAAATAATTGAGTTTTTCTAGGTTTAGAAGTGCAATTGATAAAAACCTTGCATACACTAGGCAAGCAATATACTATTGAATTACATTCCCAGTCTATAATTATTGGGTTTTATTAAAAGCTATTAGTGGCATCATGCAGTTTTTCCCACTCTTCTTTTGAAGTGGAGTTTTGCATTGGAAATTTTGCCATTTTCTAGTCACTTTACAGTCCTTTAATAAATTCTAGTTGCAACACACACACATGTGTACATGCATGTATCGGCTAGTAGACATGGTTTGGTAGTGGTTTATTATAAATATGTTCATCTATGGTTATAAGTGAAATTGATTTAAATTTTATGTGTGCCTTTGTCCAGTTTCATCTCGGTCTTAAACATAAGATCACAGAGTGAATATTTTGGTACTCATTGAAAATGATTTACACAGACTTACCCTTACTCATAAATGCTGATAAAGATTTACCTGTAAGAGCATGTGATGTAACCTATGAGGTGATGATTTAGGGCCCTTCAGTGATTATGACATCATGTCTTCTCTTTCTCCTGAAAGTATCTGTCTATGTCTTTTCCTTAACTCTCTATTTTTGGATTTACTCAGACTAAAATTTTTCCATTTTTCTGTCCTATGCTTGCCAGAAATTATACATTGTGTTGTGCAGTTGGGCTACTTTTCCTTTCTTAATCTCATCTTTTGCTCTTTTGTCTTTTCAAACAAGTAGTTTACAGCTTTCTTGGTGACTTTTACAAAGATTAACTAAGGCTGTACTATTTGTTTTTCTATTTCAATTCATTTAATAGCTCCTTCTCTTATACCTTCTTTTCTTCTGAGTTGAACATGCAGTTTTGAGACATCTACTTTAAAATATTTCATCAATTTTGTGGTATTTTTCTTTTTGACTTATTAGCTATTTGGAGATATGCTTTCTTTTATTTATTTATCTTCATGTTTATCATTTTAGCTGTCATTTTATAATTTTGTTGCCTATTTAATTTTGGACCTAATTAATGACATTTATTGTGATAGGCCCTGTTAATATTATTTAGTTGCCTTTTCAAAACAGGACGTGGCCAGGTGTGGTGTGGTCGTGTATCTATAGAGTCAGCACACTGAGGGGCTGAGACAGGAGGATTGTGAATTAGAAGCCATCTTGGGCTACATAGAGTACTGAAACCATATCTCAACAACACCTCATATAAATTTGTTGGTTATTGAATTCTTTATGCATTTAGTAGACATGCTGTGGGCATGTTTGTATATACTGTGTACATTTGTGTGTGTGTGTGTGTGTGTGTGCATGTAAACACGTCATAGTGCCTGCTCGGATGTCAGAGACAACCCTAGGTGTCAGTCCTCATCTTCTACCTTGTTTGACACAGAAACTCTGTTGTCTTTTCATTGTGTGTGCCAGGATAACTGACCAGTGAGTTTCTCGGAATTTTCCTGTCTTCTCTCCCAGCCCACGTAGGACCATTGTGGTTAAAGATGCTTGAGCCACATGTCTGGCTCTTACACTCATGGGTTCTGGAGATTTTCACTCAGGTCCTCACACTTGAGGGACAAGCCCTTGTCACTGGACCTCCTCCTTGGCCCAGACCCTGAAGTTTGGTTGTCCATTGAAGTCTATATCCATATCATTCCTTTGCTGTTTTTATCTTTGTTTCTTCTGCATTTCGTTCCTCTAACTCTGGCTGTGGAGCTGCTTTCTCTTTCTCCTCTCAGCCAGTTTCTTCTTTACTCAATGCCACATTATTAAGTGGATAGAAAATCGTGAGAGTGTATTTGCTGGATGGATCCTCTTTTTCCATTTTTATTTCAGGCCACTTTTACTATCTGTTCACAATTTAGAATTGATTTTCCTGCTAGCAGTTAGAGGAGCAATTTTACCTTATCTCTATATTTTTTATTTTTATTTTTCATAATTTTTCCTTAATGTTACTTTTTAGTAGCATTCATAATTTTTATTCTGTTCTCACAAGTTATAACTATAAATGTTGCTATGGATATTCTTTTCAGCAGACCAATTTTTACTCCTTCACCTAAATGCAGTAAGTTCCATTGTCATACAACACATTTATCACCCCAAATCACTCACTGCACAAAAACTGCATGTTTAAAAATCAGTTAGTGGGAAATAGGATTTTAGGAGTCCTAATTCCAAACTGTGCCATCGACACAAACAAAGTCACATAGTATGAACAAAACACATGTCCTTTGACATGGGGTACCCTTAGCCCTGTGGGTATTGGCCCTGGCTGCCTCTCTTCTTCCTGAGCATGAGAGGGTGGAACTGTCCTTTATTGTTCTTGCTTGTAGAAACTATTGACTTTTCTTGTTTTAGTTCATTCTTAATAATAATTGTTGAAAATTATATATATTTTTGTTGTGTTTTCCCATTTCCTTTAATATCATTTCATTGTTATTTAAAAGAGTTAGCCAGGGTGGAGCTGCAGGCCAGTAGGATTTACTGAAGGAGGCAGAGGCAGAAGGATCTGGAGTTCAAGGCCAGCATGGACTATACACTTTTATCTGGCTATGGTGGCACATGAGTTTAATCTCAGGAGGCAGAAGCAAGTGAAAATCTAATTTGAGGCCAGCTTGAACTATAGCATTGAATTCCAGGGTAGGCTACAAAGATACAGAGAAATCCTATCTCTAAAAACAAAACAAACAAACAAAAAACAAACAAAATAGCAGGGCTGTGGGAGAACATATATAAACCAATGAAAACCTAGGATTATTGGTTATCTTGAAACACAATTGAATACTAAGGGAAAGATGGTTATATCTGTGTAGCAGAGGTTAATTTTCATTGGAAACCTCAACTTGATGCAACATAGAGCACACTAGGACTTGGTATGTTGTATGAATAGGGGAAAATATGATGCTTATTGTACTTCTCTGTACCCTCTTCTAGCTACATCCCTTGGAACCTCCATGAGCAAGAGAAGGGGAAATTTGACTTCTCTGAGATCCTGGACCTGGAGTATGTGGTCATTCTGTTACTGTGAGATGACCCATATAAGTTTGATGTTGGGGAGGAGTATGCTTGACATTTAAGAGGAGCCCTCATTGTGTCTCAGCTCTGAAGACATGTTCTTAGGAGAAAGGGTCTGCACACAGAGTTTGGACACTCCCTAGCCATGACCTGCCATACTGCAGCTTCTGACCTACCTTTTCACAGAAACTAGCGGCCTAAGAAAATAGAAGTTGCCAAACTATAGAGGAGTCAATTATCTGATGGGGACTTCCTCAGGTTAGCAAGAATAAGGCTGGGGACTGAGCCCCTGTACTCAGTGTGACCCCCTCCAGTAGAGCTCTGGGAATGATTGTGATACTGAGAGTCAGTATAGACCCAGCTCACAGGGCGTCTGGTCTCCTACCTGGAACAGGGGTTCCCTGCTGTCTTGGGTTAAGAAGAAGCCAATCTCTACTCATGGTTGGGAGAGGAAGGGAAGGAAGACACAAATCCTGTTGTGTCTGTGGACTCTCTCTATGTCCAGCCTCCTCTTTGTGACACCAAGAAAGTGGCTGACTTTGTTTCCCTTCCTAGGGCCTATGTTTCGCTGGCCGCATCTATAGGGCTATGGGTGATTCTTCGACCAGGGCCATACATCTGTGCCGAGGTTGACCTAGGTGGGCTACCCAGGTGAGCTACCCCAGAATCCAGAGCTGTGACATAAAGGGTGCTTTGCTTTACAGGAATTAACTTCTCAAGCCAGTGAGCATGATTGCTCCTGGCACTGGTTGTAACCTGAATTGAACTCTGCGCTTCCTGCCCCGGCAGTGATGCCTGACTTGTGGTGGGGAGGTTTGTGTTCTGCTGTCACCCTGGGTTGCAGAATCAGACTTGAGATGTGGGTCCTGGTGCATTGAGCGTGTGCCCACGAACACCAGTGCGAGGGCAGCTGTGGCAATGCCAGGGTCACCATCCTGTTCCTCCACAGAAAAGGGGTAATGGACACCTGTGTTTTGTTCATGAGCTGGAAGAAAGGGACTGAAAGCTCTAGGGGAACATGATGACAACATCTGGGATTGTTCCAGAGAACCCAGATGTGTCTCTGGCTAAAGGAAGGCCCCTTTCCACCTGCTGAGACCTCAGCTCCTTCTCTGTCTTCTTGCTTTTCTGGCTTGTTCTCTCATCATAACACCTGCCCTTCCCTTAGCCCGCTTGATAGAGGGCCAGGGCGAGAACACAGGGTCCTTTTCTGGCATCCTTCTGTGTGACAGGACACTAGTACTTCTAGGTTCTGCCATCAGGTTAGCCCTGCGGCTACTCAGGTCAGAAATCAAAACAAAGCTTTTCTTCAAGCTAAGGATATGCTATACCAGGTGATGCATAGCAAAAGCCGGAGCTTAAGCTGTGGGAGTACTGGGGAAGCCAATTGCTTCATAAATGTCCTGGGAGCCTGGCCCTTACCCTCCCCAGTGGCACATGTAGGATGTTTATTGGCCTGTGAGCTACTGTTTTACTTGGAGTCTTAGAACTTAGTGAAATAAGTGGCCATTTGTGTGAGGAGTAGAGACTATGATAAGGGCTAAAGGTCATGTTCTATTCTAGAGAGCTAAGGAGAATGAAGATCTGAGAAGCATGGGAAAAAGCTAAGACTTGGGAGTTTTTCCTGACCAGTGAGTACTTCAAGTTGATTTTTCAGAGCTGGGAAGGCCTCTTTCCTTGTTTGACTCACACATCTCTGGAGTCCTTGAGGATATTGTGAGAAGCTCATGTGACACAGATCCCTTGAGCCCATTGAATATTCTGATGCTATAGTTATTAGGTAGACAGAAAGACATCCAGAATTAGGCGCCTCTGAGCAGAGACCTTTGCTGTGCTCTTCTGTCCAGACCCATATTCTTTCCTGCTCCTGTTTCACATACTAATGTTTTGCCTCTTGTTCCCAGCTGGCTTCTGCGCTACCCCAAGCCACAACTGAGAACAACCCACCAGAACTTTGTTGAGGCTGTTGATAAGTACTTTGATCATCTGATTCCCAGGATA